>CM076572.1:1201227419-1201448931 GCA_034641835.2 Pinus albicaulis | reverse complement strand
TGATTTTAAAGTGTCAAAGTCAAATTTTGTCATTTCAAAGAGTCTTCAAGCAAAATTTGATCACTAGGCATTAGGTCTAGGGTTTGCTTTCACTTCTTCCAAAGTTGTCCAAATGTCAGTACATGTCACCATTCAGCTGAGTGTACCATCATTCATAGGGTTTTCATCATCATGTCAAGTTCCATTGAGTCATTTCACAGCTTGTTCATGCTTCAGTTGTGCTTTGGTAAGGTCCATTTCCCTCTCCTAGGGTTTTGGAGGTAATTTCTCTTGGATGGTCAAATCATCGAAAAACTTGTATCCTGATGTTCATACACCTTCCCCTATCCTTAATATACCTCATTAAACACTTCCCATCACTGAGATCCCCCAAATTCCTCATTTTCCCACAAACCCTAGTTTCTTGCCAAAACTTGGCAATTTTCTAGGCTAGGCCTGTGTTTCACCCTTTTGGACCCCTTCCCCTCACTCAATCTCTGTGATTCCACTTTCCCCTACTTCCTAACATCCCTCCCTACTTCCAAAAATTTCCCCAAGAATTTAGAAGCCCCCTATCCCCTTCATTTCGCTTCATTTCGACAAAATCCCTTGTTCCACACATCGGGATCGGTTTCACTCAAAAGATGTTTCAGAGCAATAAAAGATGAAATTTGGGAAACTAAGAGAGGTTTTTGTTCAAAACATGCCTAGGAAGAAAAACCTCTTTCACTTTTTACACAGGTATCATGGTTTTGAAGAAATGTCAAAAATACCGTTGCCTCAGGAGAATTGAATGCACCTCTGAAGTGACCTTGGGAAAATCAAGTTTTCTCCTAGAATGTTTGGCAAAATGACTTTATTGATGAGTCAAATGATAACTAGACAGAAAGACCTTTCCAATGAGCTATCATGAGCTCAATTTGGAGTTGAGGAAGACCTTCAACAGTTGACTGCAACAGCACTCTGCCTTGAGGCAGCCTCATTCTGATCATTTTGACTAGTGTTGGGAGATTTGATTTTTGACAGGGTAAATGAAATCCAAATTGCCTAATTCCACTTGTGTTCATTCAATAAATGTGTCAAAGGTTTTGTGTTATCCGTTCAAATAATGATTCCATCGCCCAATGGATGGAGGCACTGTCTGCTCTCCCAAAGTTCTACGGTTCTTGGCACCTCCACGGAGCTGGAGCTACCATCCCCATTGGAGCCAATGTTAGAGTCAGTCTTTGCAGCCTTCCTCCAGTGATCAAACATGCTATTTCAAAGTGATTTTAAAGTGTCAAGGTCAAATTTTGTCATTACAATGAGTCTTCAAGCAAAATTTGGTCACTAGGCATTAGGTCTAGGGTTTGCTTTCACTTCTTCCAAAGTTGTCCAAATGTCAGTCCATGTCACCATTCAGCTGAGTGTACCATCATTCATAGGGTTTTCATCATCATGTCAAGTTCCATTGAGTCATTTCACAGCTTGTTCATGCTTCAGTTGTGCCTTGGTAAGGTCCATTTCCCTCTCCTCCAGGGTTTTGGAGGTAATTTCTCTTGGATGGTCAAATCATCGAAAAAATTGTATATGGATGTTCATACACCTTCCCCTATCATTAATTCACCTAATTAAACACTTCCCATCACTGAGATCCCCCAAATTCCTCATTTTTGCACAAACCCTAGTTTCTAGCCAAAACTTGGCAATTTCCTAGGCTAGGCCTGTGTTTTGCCCTTTTGGACCCCTTCCCCTCACTCAATCTCTGTGATTCCACTTCCCCCTGCTTCCTAACATTCCTCCCTACTTCAAAAAATTTCCCCAAGAATTTAGAAGCCCCCTATCCCCTTCATTTCGCTTCATTTCGACAAAATCCCTTGTTCCACACATCGGGATAAGTTTCACTCAAAAGATGTTTCAGAGAAATAACAGATGAATTTGGGGAAACTGAGAGAGGTTTTTGTCCATAACATGCCAAGGAAGAAAAACCTCATTCACTTTTTACACAGGTATCATGGTTTTAGAGAAATGTCAAAAATATCGTTGCCTCAGGAGAATTGAATGCACCTCTGAAGTGACCTTGGGAAAATCAAGATTTCTCCTAGCATGTTTGGCCAAATGACTTTCTTTATGCGTCAAATGATAACTAGACAGAAATACCTTTCCAATGAGATATCATGAGCTCAATTTGGAGTTGAGAAAGACCTTCAAAAGTTGACTGCAACAGCACTCTGCCTTGAGGCAGCCTCATTCTGCTCATTTTGACTAGTGTTGGGAGATTTGGTTTTTGACAGGGTAAATGGAATCCAAATTGCATAATTCCACTTTTTTTGGAAAGTAGACTCCAATAGCTTTCCAACGAGCTATCACACGCCTGATTTGGACACCGGGAAGGCCTCCAAAAGCTTCCTGCAAGAGAAACGCGACCCACCTGGGGCCCGAGCGACCCACCTGGGGCCTGAGCGACCCACGCAGAGGCTGCGCGACCCACGCAGATACAGAGGTTCGAAACTTCATTTTGAGCGCCCAGTCTTGCTTGGGATCGATTCATCGGCCTTCAAACAGGTTATTTGCAATTGCTTGATGTTTTTAAATGCACCGGTGACATCGTTGGTGGTTGCAAACGTTTCAAATGGAGGATTTAAACATCACAGTCATAGCAATATCGTTTTCAGGGTTTTAAAATGATATGGGTGGTTGCATGAGTTTGTTGATTATCTTATATCAGTGATATGTCCTGCCTTGCATATAATATCAAAACCATATTGTTCTCATGCCCATTATGCCATTGTGACCATTGCTATTATTATACCATGTTTAAAACCTTTGTTCCATGGTGACTGTGGTTGTATTATGTCTCACTGCCCAATGTAAAAACATTCTCATGACTTTGTTTCAAACTGCCCATTGACACCTTTGTTGTTATTACTCATAGACAAACACATTCTATTGATGCCATGCTCTCCTTTGATAAGATTTGTTCAATATTTTGAAAGTTGCCCGCTCCCTTTGATCAAAATTTCACTTTCATTTAAACACAGAGATTGTGCCTCTTTTCCAATCCATTTAAAACAGAGATATTATCATGGTTTGTTTCCTTATGGTGTTTTGACGATGGGGATATTTGTTGGGTGTTTGAAACATACATTATAACTTTGCCTTCACTGCATCTCTATCAGTATACATATTGCACATATCTTGTTCGCAGCCATGTCAGAGATAGAGTCAGAATATGAGCAGGAGTCGGACAGTGACTCAATCGTTGAGGTTGATGTACTGAGAGGGAGCATACCAGTGCACCAGTATTGGTAACATATCAGAGAAGCCACAGAGCTTTGTTTCAACATCACGACGAGTACTATCTTCACCCGGGGTGGAAGGGGTCTCGTTGACTTCATCAGCAACGCGAGTACTATCTCCACATGGCGTGGAAGGGGTCTCGCCTTATTCATCAGCGCAGGTACATTCACAGGATAATGATGGAGACAAAGACACCAAGGTCCCATTTTTCATTTTCAACAGGTTGAACATACACATTGCTACATCATGACTGACAACAACACATCATACAACCGAGACAGTGTTTTCATCACAGGAAACTGCATGCACCAAGAGAGCACTAAAATGGCGGAAAAGGCCTGATCCACTCCGGATTTTGGCCGAGGCTTCATTGAATGAGCAAGACACATGATGGAGGACCTCCGCTCCGAATTTGGGCAAATTCGGAGAAAATTTTGTCATTTTCAAATTTTTGGTCTAAAAGACAGGTTTTGCAGCTACGTGGGTCGCGCGCTCATGCGCTCGCATTTTTTTGAGACACTTGCTGGAGGAGATTTTTACATTTTTGGATTTTTCATGGTTAATTATGCATCCTCTGAATTCAACTTAGCATTTCAACTAAATCTGGATGGTCAAACAGCTCAAAAACACCATGAAAATCACCTTGCTGCCACCTTTTGCACCAGCAGAAAGTACCTCTGGGCGAATGAGGTTTTGAAGGGTCAAATCAACTCCAAATTCATAAATTCCACTTGGGTTGGAAAGTAGACATCCAGGGCTTTCCAACGAGCTATCATGAGCTCAATTTGGATGTCGGGAGCTACCTCAAAATCAGCCTGGAACATGAGCGACCCACGCAGTTCAGGAGCGACCCACCTAGGAATTTTTCTGAGTTTTCAGCTGCCAGCTCAGTATTTCGCCTATTATGGACCAGGTTTGCTTATGGATAGAATTTTTGGGTTTTTATGATGTAAATTCATGTTTGATATGTAACTTTGGCTTGTTTTTATCTCTTCTAGAAGATTCACTCTCAAATGAGTAAAAATCATGTAATGGATCAGTTTCCACTCTTTTAGAGGCAAGTGGTTAGCTGCCTAGATTGTAGTTCCATGATTAGAATTGGTTGAAACTGATCCCTGAAAAGGGAATTCGACCCCTAGAGGTGGGGAAAGGTGTTAGAGTGCTCTATATATTGTAATTTCTCAATCCTTTTCGGGGGTTGGAGAGGTTGGACTCTTGGGATACTTTTGATACCATTGTACATATTTTTCATATTTTGGCTAAGGAAAGATCAGGGGTTTTGCGGCACTTGTTGGGATCCTTGTGGTGTTCTGTTCTTGATGATGTTTCTCCTTTGTTTACTGTAAGTTTCTTCATGTTTAATGTTGCCATACTTTCATTATGCTTCTGAACTAAATTGAATGAGTGAAATAAGGTTGAATCCATTGTTTACAATGCTTAGCCTTTGAATTCAGTTAGTTCTATATGTTTTCAGCTGTTTGGAGAGGATCCAAGTTCTTCTTTGCCCTCTTCAGCTCCTCGTCGGTCTAATCTATCCATAAAATCCAATTCGAAACATCAGGATCATCACCTACCTCGCCCCAGCTTGAACTCTGCAAAGGTCTGACCTTATCCCCGGACCCAAAATTTGTTTTCCCATTACTCCAGCGAAAACCCAAAAAACCAAAAATCAAACATACCTATCTCTTTACTAGCCTAAAATCAGTTCTTAATTGTAAGTCATCTCGCATCCTATTGCTTATTTTCTCGAGATTGACGGAGAGAGCCCTCTCCTGTCCTCGTAGGGCTAGCTACGAGGCTGAGCGTGGTTTGATGTAGCCTTGAGTTTTACTTCATTTCAGCCTGAGGTAGATTTGAGTGCTAACACGTATGTGACATGGGGTATTTTCTATCATTGTCTGGGGTGGGACTTCCACTTTTCTGGATGGATATTTGGGTTCCAATCTTCAGATGTGAAAATGTAATGACTTCATGGACTTTTTTACTTCATATAATATATTCAAAACAACATTTTTTCTCTTGTGAAAAAAAAATGATTAATGTTTATCACTCTGCCTTCAAAACTAGCGATGCTGGTCTATGTTGCTGGTTTATTGATATGGTCTGATGGTCTTTTTATATTTGGACATATCACACTCCTCACATGATTAGCGTTTTTCTCTGTTCAAGGATTTTGGGTACTTTAATTTGTATTTGGAACAATGGACGTCGGTACGTATTCTATCTGTTGCTTTACTATTCTACATACTGCTATTTCACTTTCTTATAGATACCTTGGGCATATTTGGATGCTTTCTCAGATTGTCGATAATCTCCATGTGGACCATTACTGAGTTTTATATCAAGTCGCTGTATGTGACATGGGGTATTTTTCTATCATTGTCTGGGGTGGGACTTCCACTTTTCTGGATGGATATTTGGGTTCCAATCTTAAGATGTGAAAATGTAATGACTTCATGGATTGTTTTACTTCATACAATATATTGAAAACATCGTTTTTTCTCTTGTGAAAAAAAAATGATTAATGTTTATCACTCTGCCTTCAAAACTAGCGATGCTGGTCTATGTTGCTGGTTTATTGATATGGTCTGATGGTCTTTTTATATTTTGGACATATAACACTCCTCACATGATTGGCGTTTTTCTCTGTTCAAGGATTTTGGGTACTTTAATTTGTATTTGGAACAATGGACGTCGGTACTCTATCTGTTGCTTTACTATTCTACATACTGCTATTTCACTTTCTTATAGATGCCTCGGGCATATTTGGATGCTTTCTCGGATTGTCGATAATCTCCATGTGGACCGTTACTGGGTTTTATATCATGTCCCTGTATGTGACATGGGGTATTTTTCTATCATTGTCTGGGGTGGGACTTCCACTTTTCTGGATGGATATTTGGGTTCCAATCTTCGGATGTGAAAATGTAATGACTTCATGGACTGTTTTACTTCATATAATATATTCAAAACAACGTTTTTTCTCTTGTGAAAAAAAAATGATTAATGTTTATCACTCTTCCTTCAAAACTAGCGATGCTGGTCTATGTTGTTGGTTTATTGATATGGTCTGATGGTCTTTTTATATTTTGGACATATCACACTCCTCACATGATTAGCGTTTTTCTCTTTTGCAGGGTTTTGGGTACTTTAATTTGTATTTGGAACAATGGACGTCGGTACTCTATCTGTTGCTTTACTATTCTACATACTGCTATTTCACTTTCATGGACTGTTTTACTTCATATAATATCTTCACTTTCATGGAATGTTTTACTTCACTGTTGTAGGGTTTTGGGTACTTTAATTTGTATTTGGAACAATGGACGTCGGTACTCTATCTGTTGCTTTACTATTCTACATACTGCTATTTCACTTTCATGGACTGTTTTACTTCATATAATATCTTCACTTTCATGGATTGTTTTACTTCACTGTTGTAGGGTTTTGGGTACTTTAATTTGTATTTGGAACAATGGACGTCGGCACTCTATCTGTTGCTTTACTATTCTACATACTTCTATTTCACTTTCATGGACTGTTTTACTTCATATAATATCTTCAAAACATCGTTTCTCGTCTTTTAAAATTTTAAATTTTTTTTTTAAAATTGAACCCTCCGTCGGTCTACCGACGCCTTGTAGACGTCGGAACTGCGACAACCCAGAAACGTCGGAAGAGAGACAGTATGAAAACGTTGGAAGAGCGACGTTCCAAACGTCGGAAGAGTGACGTCCAAAACGTCGGACCACGTTTAGTCAGAATTGCGACAGTTTACAAGCGTCGGAAGAGCGACGCCAAAACGTCGGACCACGTTTAGTCGGAACTGCGACGGTTTATAAGCGTCGGAAGAGCGACGTCCAAAACGTCGGACCACGCTACGTCGGAATTGCGATGGTTTATAAGTGTCGGAAGAGCGACGTTCCAAACGTCGAACCACATTTCACCGGAAGTGCGACAGTTTACAAACGTCGGAGGCGCGACGGTTTGTGAGACGTCGGAAGAGTGACGCTTGTTTGGAACGACGGAAGAAGTGTCGATAGTGCGACACTTTTTACTTGCGTCGGAACGACGACGGCATGACAAACCACGGTTTGTCCGCCCCCGAACTGTCGCTCTTGCGACGACTATGTGTCAGAATAGCGACGAATTGGCCGTCGGAATTTCCGCCAAATTCTCTAGTGTTTCCTCCTTTTGGAAATGTTGGCGCTCCTTATATGGCAACGTTGTCCCTTCCTGGGTTAACTGTTGGGTTGTTCTCAACCTCTGTGGTCCCGAATGTCCCGTCTACTGGTCAATCAGTTCCTCTGCCTGAACAACATCATGTTGATTCTAAGGTGGACCTCTCCCATTCTTCGCCTATTTCTGCGTCCTCCTCTTCTACTTCGCCTGGTGAAAGTCTAGATTCGAGTAACCAGGTGGCTAAGAAGAAGAAGAAGAAGACAAAGAAGAAGAAGTTAGATAAAGGAGAGGCTAGCTCTGCGGCTATTGCGTCTAAGAAGTCTTCCATTGATGAACCTTCCAACCCTCCACGGAAAGTCAAGTTCCCTTGTATGTTGTGCGTAGGGGACCATCTTCTTCGAGACTGCCCTGGCATTCCCAAGGTACTCGAAGTATGGTCCAACGGTCGCCCGCCGTTGCCTTTGGCTTCTGGGAGTCAGGTTGGGGGCACGTCTTCAGCTGCTGCTGGTAAGGCTCCTAAGAAGCAGGGTAAGATTACCAATCCCTGTAAGTTGTGTGAAGGGCACCATGCCATTCACCTTTGTCCGTATATGGATGAGGCCAAGCGAGTCTTGGACAACTTAACAGGTTCTACACCATGCCTTCCAGCTGGTTATAATCGGCTTTCTTTGAGTCCTCCACCAGCTGATCCTACGATTGGTCAAGATTCATCCTTGGTCGATCCCGCTCTCTCAGAAATTCAGATTCAGGAATCCATTCCTGACCAACCATTGGTCGTGGGATCGGTTGAACTGGCCCCGTCTACAGTACACCAGGTCTTTTCTGTTGAGAGTGGACCTCACACCCCCCATGTCCTTCTTGTTTCTTCAGATTCCTCGGACTTGGAGAAAGATTCTCCTGTCCCCATACCCCAAGAAGCTGCTCCTCCGACTCCCGTGATGGAAGTCTCAGAGGATACCCTTCCCGACTCCGTGATGGAGGTCATGGAGGATGCTCCTTCTTCTGTAACACCAGGGGAACACCATCTTGGTTCGATGGTAGCCCCTCCAAATAGTTTGGTCGCTTCCTTTGATTGGAGTCGATTTGCAGGATACCGCCTTCCGTCTTATGTGCCTTTCAAGATAACGGTACAAGCCTTTGGTCTGGTGGTACCTAGTACCATTATAGACGAAGGCGCGTCTGTTAGTGTTCTATCCTCAACTACTTGGCAAGCTTTCGGTTCACCGCCGCTTGCGCCCGTTACGCAGAATCTGTTGGCATTTAACAGAAGAACGAGTCAACCATTAGGGATCCTTCCAAGGTTAGCTGTTACTTTGGGAGGTAAAACCGTCCATATGGATGTGATGGTTGTTCCAGGCCCCTTGGATTTCAATATGCTCTTGGGGCGCGATTACACCTATGCCATGGGAGCGCTTGTCTCCTCCCTTTTTCGTGTGGTCTGTTTTCCACATGAAGGATGGATCGTGACCATTGATCAACTTTCGTTCTTTGGTCCTTATATGGCAGCTGGCCGGCCATCATCCCTTCCTGGTTTTTATCCACTTGTTGTATCTGCGCCACCGCAGGTCAACTATGTGGCCACCTACCCCGTGCATGTACTCAGTGATAGTGTCGTCATGCATAGTGTGCTGGGGGCATTGGGTCCTGATTTCCAAGATGTTTTCCTTCCATCAGGAGTGGAACTCTTGGAAGCGATGACTTCTTGTTCATTATGATGAGTTTGTTGGAGCAGAGTTCCTTGTCTTGTGTCAAGCTCCTTAAAAAATTAAACAAGGTTGTCAGAGCAGAGTTCCTTGTCTTGTGTCAAGCTTCTTAAAAAATGAAACAAGGTCATTCGAGGATAGTTCTTTTAATGTGTCAACCTCGTTAAAACAATGAAACATGTTCCCGTTCAATTCGAGTCTTTGATAAGATCTCGTAAAATCCCAGTCGAGTCTTTCTTAGATCTTGTAACTTGAACCTTCACTCCCTCCATCTGTTTACTCAGGTGCATGGATTGAAGCTTGGGGGGCATGTACCTTGAATTGAGTCACCATGCTGGGGGCATGCTTACTTTTTCAAGCATAGTTTATTTCCGTTTCAAGCTTGTGTAAAAATGAAACCGGTTTCAAGCATAGTTTATCTTTGTTTCAATCTTGTGTAAAAATGAAACCAACTTAAAGCAGAGTTTCCTGATTTCAAGCTTGTGTAAAAATGAAACCATTCCCATTTACCTCTTGTGATTGCCATTTTATCAGCCTATTTTTGCCAGATGAGCCTTGGTTTTTTCACTCCATCGTCACTATCTGCTTGGCCAATCATATGCCTTCACTTCGCTGTTTTACCCGTTCTTGAGGAACCGCTACGATGAGTGGTCTTGTTAGCCAACCTCTTAACCTTTACTTGCTTTGAGCAGTTCCACCATTACCGGAACCAGTTGCTACCCTTTATACCACTCGTTCCTCTAGGTGGAGTCATCTTTCAGCTCTTTTTTGACTCTCTAAACACGAAAAGATTGTCGAGTCCCTTGTCATTTCGATCTCGTTAAAGTGGACACGAAATGACATCTACCCAGTATACGTTTACCCCTTTTTCGGGCTGGGATGGATTACTTACGAAAAAGGAATACCCTAGCCTATCGTGACTAGGAGGTTTTCTCAGATTTTGTTTTCTCCCTTTTCGGGTCTGAGGAACTATTTACGAAAAGGGACCATTGGAGTTTACTTTTCCACTGTCTTTTCAAACTCTCTAAACATGAAAAGATGTCGAGTTCTTCCTTTGTCAGGCTCGTTAAACCCTGATGACATCGGATCCAGTTGTAATGACGATATTCGAGTTCCTCCTTCCTAGGGCTCGTTAAATGTACTAGGATGGGCTTATATTACAAGCATATGCTATCCCCTTCAAGCTTGTTATAAAAAATAATTGGGGTACTCGCCAGAAATGGTGGGGAAAAAATGGAACCAGCATCATTGTCGTGTCAGCAGTATGTCGCTCTTGAACATGGCACTTGTCTGCATTCGTGTCGGGTTTGGGGACATCTCATCTCGTTTTTCACTTGCCTCCATGGGTTTGGGTAATCCCTTTTGACCTCTCATCTGCTCTTTGCCTCGTCACTATGACCTCTGATCTTTTGATGTCAAATACTGCCAAGTCCATTGTCGTGCCGTTCATATGTTCAGGAGAAGTTGACCTCTGCAACTACCAACCTTCCTCTGATTCTCATCTGATCATGGTTCGCAAAATACATTATATTCCTCTGTCTCGTGTCGATGATGTGGGAAACACTATGGCCCACCTTCGATCAAGGTCACTTCCTGTCGACTTCAACTCATTATCCAGGACGCTGATCTAGAGACTCCCTTCTGGTGCCTTGGAGCCTGCATGCCTCAATGGCAGGTTCTTCGCATTCGACGCGAGGTTTTCATCATTGGCCTCCGATCGAGTGATTCTACGGGTGTTCGACGCCAGCTCATTGATTCACATGCCGTAGATTGTACCTGTAGTACCTTGAGGGCCATTGTCATTATTGGTGGTACCTCTCGCGTCTGTTAACAGCTTTCAACATTGGCTGGTAATCAGACGATGTTCTTGCATGTTCGACTTCAGCTCACTTATTCACATGCTCGAACTTGTACTGTGTTTGGGTTGAGATGGAGCGCAAGACCCTGGATTGTGTCTGTTGTAATCCAGGCTGCGATTTTGTGGATTATTATGATTATTTACATGACTCACTTACCAGATGGCTGCGACCATACCTGAGTCTATTTATCGATCCTCACTGGATGGCTGCGCCCATACCTTGGATCTGGATCATTGTATACTCTGTTATGGATGGCTGCGCCCATACCACATATATATCATGTATTTGAGACATCAGTTGTACTTCTTCACGCAGGTTTTCCGACGGCGGAGTTTTCAGTTGGACATGTTCTCGTGAAGCATTTCACCCCTCTCTCTCGTTCGGGCATCATACTTTAGGGGGCATCTGTTACACAACAATTTGTCACCGTCCCTACCATTCCCCGTCTCGCACATTGGAGGGCTTATTTTGTGACCTGTGAGCAGTGATATAACTTGAAAATACTTTCATGGCATTCCCTTGAACATGTACTTTCATCCCCCTGAAGACATCTCATGCTGAAAAACCCTAAAAACACCCCTTTTTGCATTGGCGCGGGCAGCCAGTTCAGTACCCGCGCCAATGGGGAAAATCCTTTAAAGAGGTCGCGCCAATTGGCGCTCTGTCCCAGAGTCGCACTCGCGCCAGCCAATTTAAGGAGTGTTTTTTAAAAATAAATGGCGGAAGTTTCGTCCTAACTGATCTAGGAACTGATATCTATCTTGAGTTGGGAGGTTTGGCTACGGATTTCCATAGAGAGGAAGTGGTTTGCCACCTCTCATGGAAGCTTCCTTAATAATAGGGCTAATCCCACGATTATAGGGATCCCAACTCCCCTTCCTCCATCTATAAAAGCCTACTCATCTCCTTTGCAAGCTAGTCTTCAAGTCTCCAAGTTCCCAAGAGCCATCAGAGCCTTACGCTGCAAGAGCCTTGATTCATTCCCTTAAGGCCAAATCCAAGCAAGGAGATCATTGTCGAGACATCCGCAGAGAGGTTTGTCCCATCCCCGACAGGCTTTTTCGAGACGTGTTCCGCTGGCGACCCTCCGAAGGAGAATTTAGCGTCAGAGCTATGGTTGTATTCTTCTTTTGATTAATTAATGATAAGCGACTATTGGTTATGGTTCCACTCTTGTTCTTGATGACGATCATGAGTTATGTCTTCTCTGATTGACATATAGTTGTATGCACTGGATTTTACGCTTGCGTTTGTTTTGTTTTTTGCGTATGCAGGTGTCCGATCACGGAGATCGTGAGGATTGTGATCTGCCAGAGCTAAGGAACGGGAGCGCTACTTTCTCTACAAGTGACAGCGTTGGATTCCGGGTAAGCCTTCATCGCTAGTTGGTTTATTTGCAATTAAGAACCTGCACTATAGCATGAATGATTGTTGCTAGACCCGGTCTGGGCTAGTAGGGATCGCCTCTATCCGCAGAGGGGATTTACCTCCACAACACTTTTGGGGACAAAAATCCTCGCAAAGTGGGGAGGTAAGATCTAGATTGGATCACTATATAATTTTTCATCCACCTTGAT
Source organism: Pinus albicaulis (assembly GCA_034641835.2). Taxonomy (NCBI): domain Eukaryota; kingdom Viridiplantae; phylum Streptophyta; class Pinopsida; order Pinales; family Pinaceae; genus Pinus; species Pinus albicaulis. Next base: position 1,201,436,352 of record CM076572.1, on the reverse strand, counting down.
GCTTTTAGAGTGGAAAAATTGGAGGAATCAACTTATAGGAGTAATTTTATTAGTTTGAAACCTTTTAGAGCCATTTTGAGTCCTTAAATGATATTTTTGGTAGTTTAAACTTTCCCGCATAAGTGTCGGGCCTTATGATGTTACTCTACACTCAAAGACATTTCCAATGGTGCAAGAAAGACACCAATCAAAGTATGTACACAAAAGTATGTCTCCTATAAGTTGACTTATCGTACTTGACCACCATAAATAGAGAGGATGTCGTGGCAATCCCTATTACTCATGGAAAAAGGGCTAGCCATGTGAAGACTATGAAGAGACTCTAGAGGGATCAAATTTGTAAATCAAGTTGAGAATTGAAGGAGTCAACTTGACCCCTAGTTGGCTATCAAGCTATGTTATGACCAGGCCACTAGGAGGAAAAAGGGTTCCATTCATTTCAACTGTATCTTGTTCCATAGTAGAGAAGATCAACTTAGGAGTAGGAGTGAGAGAACATAATAGAGGGGTTTAGTGTTTGTAGCATCCTATCACGCCATAAGTCTCATGTAATTCCACGAAGAGTGTATTCTCTTTTGTACTTGCATTATTTCCATTCCAGAGAAAGAGAGTTGAGTAGCTTCATCTTCCAGTTGGGTTTTCTCCCATAAGGGTTTCCCAAAGGATATCTTGTGTTCATTTTGGTTGGCATGTGATTGTATTTCATTGTTATGATGACTCAATATTGTTGGGACATAAGATAGTTTTGACAACCCTTATTGAACTGCTTACACTTCAATGCTTAGAGCTCATTTTACAAGGTTACCATGTGTTAACCATCATCTTTAACAATGTATTAGACATGTATTAGACTGTTTTTATTCCCCACAGTTACTGTCACCCTCAACCTCTCCCATGAAATTTGAACTGAAATCTTGATGTGAACTAACCCCCACACAAACCAACTAATTTTATTAACATGTCCACATATATATAAATTTATACATGATGAAGTTCAAAACTCTATCACATATAGAGTGGCTCCTTAACACCAAGTCACTAGCCAAAGTTTATTGGAAAGTTCTTCCCTGGCTGAATTTGGTAGCCTGAAGGCCCGAAACCATGCGAGTCACTCATGTCCCCCTATTCCAGGGCTTGGTTTCCATCCTATGTCATGCATGACAGCCAACGCTGCATCCGGCTTTAGACATCTCGTTTCCAGATTTGCAATTTGGTTAGCTCCATATACTATTGCACTCAAAAGAATATCAGCACACTGGTGAGTATTGGAAAGTTAGATATATTGTTCAAGTTCAAGTTCTTGATTACATTGTTAATCACCTCCTGTCTGTCAGGCTGTGGTCTAGTGGCGAGTTGGGGCATTTAACACGGTAATAGCTAAGGTTCGAGTGTTGGCAAGCATGCTCTACCTGATGGTATGCTTTGTTTTAGTTGTACAAGACCAGAGTTTCCTACTCCCTCAGCATAAACAAACAACAGACCAGAGGTTCCTAATCGCTCAGCATAAACAAACAAACAGAGTTTCCTACTCCCTCATCGTAAACAAACAACAGGACAGAAAAATGAGCTCAACTCCAACCAGGTGAAGGGTTCAGGTGCAAACAGGTTGCAAAAGCTAAGACCAGAGGTTCCTACTCCCTCAGCATAAACAAACAACAGACCAGAGGTTCCTACTCGCTCAGCATAAACAAACAACCAGAGTTTCCTACTCCCTCATCGTAAACAAACAACAGGACAGAAATATGAGCTCAACCCCAACCAGGTGAAGGGTTCAGGTGAAAACAGGTTGCAAAAGCTAATAGGACTTCGCTATTATGCCTCCTTATATATCCAATGACTTAAGTAGTATCGGTAGTATCTTCACAAAGAAATACTAATAGAATACTAAGTATACATAATCCAACATGGATGAGGTTTATTGTTTATCTGCTGCTGAAACCAACACAAAAAAGGAATATTAATAGACTATTAAGGATCCATGATCCAATATGGATGAGGTAAACTGGTTAAATTACATAAATAGTATCGGTAGCATCTTCATAAAATTGCACGCTTCATCTAGATTCTATTATATATCCAGTGAAATGAAATAAGTAGCATCTCCACAAAATTGCATGCTACCAGGTTCTTTATTGTTCATATATTGCTGAAACCCAAGAAAAAACAAAGGAATCCTAATAGAATACCAAGAATACATGATCCAACATGGTTGAGGTTTATTGTTTATATGCTACTAAAACCTAAGCAAGAAAGGGATACTAATAGAATCCTAAGTATACATGATCCAGTATGGATGAGGTCCACTAGTTAAAGCCTTGGGTTCTCTTCAAGGAGCAAGGTAATTCTTACCATAAATATTGAATAATTGTTTTATCATAAACAGTTTCATTTTATTTACCTCAAAGAAAAACTTACCATATCGAAGTAACAACTATTAGAAATAAAAAAATGGGGTAGTCTAACTTGTATAGGAAATAGTCTTTTTCACCCAATCCTAAATTCACCAAAATCCAGCAATATAATTTCAAAATTTTTGTTGTTATTTTAAATACAGTTTTGAATGTATAAATGTATTCAGAACACTAAAAAAAACTTCTAGAACATTCAAATTATGCAGATTATACAATTTAAACTCGAGCTTTTATTTGATTAAAATTTTAAAAAAAAAATAAAATAAATAAATAAATAAATAAAAAAATAAAATAAAATATAATATGGTCATGAAAAAATCATTTTTTCTATAAATTAGACTAGGCTTTAAAAATATTAACTTAAATGATATATAACCACTTAATATCTAAGTAACTTAATAGAAATAAAAAATTTAACTGGGCATGATTGGTTCAGAGAAAAAGATATAACCACTTAATTTCTGTTTAACTTGGGTGAAGACAAAATGATACAGATCTTGGGTTGCCAGTGCGGCGACCATGTTCAAGTCCCATGGATGGCATGTTTGGGGTAAGGCCTGGAAATGTGAGTTGTATCGTAACAACCTTCTTGGTGTAGCAATACCAATTGGAAGAAAGTAACAAAGTCTATGGTTAAACAAGTCTGACCAATCTTCAAACTGCCATTCCAGCGGTTAGATTTCTAAGAAGTCAAAAAATATTGGGCTTTGTACCTGAGTTTCACATCCCTGTTGGATTTAAGAAATCTGGTTAAAAAATATCTGTTAGTATATAAAAAGTTTATTGGTATAGCAACTCTAATTGGAAGAAAGTAACAAAGTCCATGGTTAAACGGGGTCTAACCAGTCTTCCAATTGCCATTTCAGCAGTAAGAATTCTAAACTTCTTGGTGTCTCCCCTGTTGTGTTACTTAGCACTCTAGATCCTGCAAACAAGGTCTCCTTTCAATTCTGCAACCGTCTGCCAAATGAACTACTAGTAGTCCAAAGGTACTGTCCGAAAGTTAACTACCGAAAAGGGTAATACCTTCTCAATGGGTATCCCTGTAGCACCAAGCACAGTCCTGAACAATTAGTTTTCCATTTCTGTGGAGTTTCTGATCTGTGACTTTTCATCTTTGTCAAGTTAGAGGAAGTCCTCTGCCTTTACTGATCAACCAAGCACTAAGCTGGTGTTAGCTTCTTGAGAAGAACACATTCTGTACGAAACTAGAGCATGGGAAAGTAATAACTTTTTGACCTTAAAATACTTTTTCAATGGTTCCAAGCATCATGTGACACTAATATTCAGCCTTCAAGATTAAATGTGGGTACATGTGGACTCGGACACTATGCCTGGAAGTCTGATCCTCCAGCATGGTGGACTGCAATAAGCTCCTCTCTTTTGTTTGCGAAAGAAAATGCGCGTCTGTGAAAATTTACTAAAAACATTTACGTTTTAGTGAAGAAAAATATAAGATCTCTAATCTCTGCTGTTCTCTTCCTTTTCTAAATATCATGAATAACAACTCTCTCTGTATTTTAATGATTCATATATATATATATATATATATATCTGGATTGGATTTATGTTAAATGGTTAGAGAAATGATTAGTATTTTCTTTATCCAAGTTCAATTTCCACAAATGATATGAGCTCTGTTGTAATGGAGTTCTAATGTAATGGCTTTAAGCCTTGTTATAAGAAATAAATAGTCCCTACCATACCAAAAACATGTATATATGAATAATAGAATCCAAAAGTATTTTCCACAAATATATGAATGATGAAATTTGTATGTGGTCAGCTGATAATCAGAGGCAGAGGCATATGGTGGAGAACATGAATACTGACAGAGATGAAGCCGAACCAGATTAAATTGGATCAGATACTAAGAAACCGAAACATACCATACAAAGATCGAGAAGATCAGGAAAAAGGACATGATGCTAATGGGTAGGCAGTGAGATTCAAGCAATTGATGAAGAATGTTGCATCAATAAGGCTGGAAGTACTGATGGTAAGGTCCAGGGAAGGTCTACAACTGCTGGAGGAGAGCTTATGAATATAGAGAGAGAGCGCTGATGTTACATGGAATTCTTAAACCGAGCTCTGTCCATGCTTAGTGACAGCATGTGTGGGAGAAAATAGCAGACACTTAAAAGATAACTAAAAGAATAAATAACCTGATAGAATATTGCAATATGAGAAAAATGAAGATATGCAACCTTTATGCAGCATAAAGGTAGAGACATTTGAAGAAAATGTGGCATAACTCCCCCAATGTAGTCAATGTAGTCTGGTTGCAGATCCAAGATCCAAATTTCCAAGTGCAGTCATACCACTGTGATAAATTTCTTCAGCATAAACAACATGACTACCTCAAAAAAAAAAAATCAAGAACTTGCTTACAACAATATAAAAGAATGATATCATTCCTGGCTGACATGTTTTCCTTCACAAAACATCCATTCAATAACGGACAAGGGTTAAATGTAATTTATTAGTTTTAAGAGCAATTGTTAACAAAATAATCTAATAGACACAAGAACAAACGATGAGAGATGGAGTATGAATCATATTTTATTTAGAATCATAACCTTCTCCTATCTATTTCTTTTCTTCTGAAAAAAATCATTTTGTATTCCATTAATGCACATAAAAATCACTGGCATATGATCATACATCAGTAGGCCAAAGCCTGAACATGTGCACTACCCCGAGGCCTTCCCTACATAGACAAGGATAGACAAGGAGAACCAGCATATGTGCTTCGGCACCAATTTTAAATGAGACAATATCGCTTCTGAACAATCTTATCCTAGCTGAGAACTGAAACGCTAAATCGGATATGAAGACTCTGAATTCACCAATGTAGAGTGGGTGGATTCGCCATTAAAAGTAGTCTGTCATCCTATAACCAAGAACATTCATCCGTGTAAAACTTTTTCTATATGGACAAATCTCAGTTGTAGTTATAACGATTATATTTGAGCAAATTCCATTTATTTTAGCCAAGGTTTGCTCTAATGGACGGATCCTATAATAATCCATTCAGGAACGGAAGGAAGGTGCATTGGCTGAAAGAAGCCTATGAGCCTAGTGATCCAGTAAAGCAAGAGAGCTTGAAGAACGAAATAAAAATGATATGCTGAGATGATCAATCGTCCTCTAAAGAAGAGAGAGAGGAAGATTGTAATCAGAAGGGCCTGGGAGGCTTTTCCAATAATGCAGAAAAATATACCTCTGTGTAACTCTTGGGGCTTACAACCCATTTGTGTTTCTTGTATCTCAACTGCAAAAACATGTACAGATAGTCATCCAAATCTCTCCTTGTGCAGAAAAACTTGTCAAGCCAGAGGAACCCTCCAGGTCTCAGCACTCTATCCCAGTCAAAAACGATGAAGTCCAATAACTGCAAGTCGATCCATGCATCAAGAAGTCCACCAGTATGAATGAGATCCAATGTATTGTCAAAGAAGGGAAGTCTCTGATTGATAGTAATATACAACGGAACAAGTCCCCTGAGCGCAATCATCTCATTGAAGGGTGCTCCAAGATTGAGAGCTGCAGAAAGAATAGTCACATTGTGTTCTCGCATCCTGGCAGCGAAAGTGCCAACCCCCACACTGAAATCAAAACCTATTCTAATCTCCCCAGGCTTGATACTGAGCACGTCAGCTATGAGAAAATCTGCAATGCTTGTAGTATTCCTAACCCATTTCGGTGCCTCACTCTGAGCCAGATTGAAACACCCAGAGCATTTAAAGAAGCCCTTGTTTGTCTTATTGCTCATCAAACAGGCAAAATCCCTACATTGGTAGTTATCCCATCTGATATTTCTATTATCTGGGATTTTCCAGAGGGACTCGTTGATGGGCAAAGGCTTCTGAAATAGCCTAGGAGCTCTAGCCAAGCATCGTCTCCGAGGCAATGGATCACAACCTTGAATCATCAACTTCTGGCCCAAGTTCCAGTCATCTTTGCAGTATCCCCCAATGTCGTAGTTCATATAAATTTCCAGCTCCTTCTTCATCAGAACACAGGCATGCCCAATTGTTGTATAGGTTCCATTGGCTCCTAAGGGATTTAATTTTCCAAGCCTGTTTTCTTTCAATTGAAGATACTTATGTAGTTCTTCATTCAAGAAGAAATGCTCCAATGGATCCCCTTCTACTTCTTGTTGTTGTGTTTGATCCACTGAGCTCTCCCCAACTCCCTGCACTGCGGAGGGCCCTATTTGTTGAAGAGAAAGCTTGAGTACATCCAGAGGTCCCTTAACATCATCTACAAGAAACTTCTTGTACTTGTCATATTCAGATTTGAAAACTTTTGGGTCCTTGGGTTCTCCATTTTTCTCCATCTCCTTGACTGCATTTTCTACTTTCTTCTCCAAGTCTTGGACCTTGAGGTGAAGGTCCTGAAGCCTGGAAGAGAACTCCAGGGATGTGCGTTCTCTGTGAAAGTGACTGCAGATTTCATCATCGTGCAAGTTTAACAAGCCTGCGTGATAAAACCTCATGAGGCTAGTCACACTCACTACTACCACCAGCACTCCTAGCACTAGTTGAAGCCACCCAAATATCCTGGAAATGGTGCATCTCTGTAGGCAACTTCTCTTCATATTTTCAACACCTTCTCTATAGTATCAGCACGCAGAGACTCACTTGATCTCTTCCAAAGAGATGACTGGATAAATTAACTAGCAGTAGCACAAGTCCATCTGAACTCTGGATCTATTATGCCCAAAGAGGTATCAAATCAAATTCCTGAAGCTGCCCATCTCAAGTTTCAACTTGCAGTGATCATATGCAGATCAGCACTGAGGAGATTTGCTCATGTAAAAATCATAGCTACATTGACAGTATGGGTGAGTACTTCTTGGCATTGAGTACTTCTGAGAAGTCAACCATTGAAACAACTTAATAAATCGAAACCAGACTGGAAACGTTCAGTTTAGGGATGGAATAGCGTTCAGAGACATTACCTTCATTTTTTTTTCAACACTTGACATTCAGACGTGCTGTGAATGGAATAGATATGATATGTGTTGGAAAGAGTGCCTCTTGTGACATTCACGAGAGGCAGAGATAGATAAAAAGATATTTAGTAATCGCAGAGGAAATGGTTGTGGACCGGAGTCCGGACTGCAATGAAAGATTGTCCAAGAGGTCAAGAAGGTGCGTTCAATTCATGCACGTGTGTATGGATAATGTTGTCATTGTACAATATAGTTGTATTTCAGGAATTCAATTATTATAGGTTTTTTGCATTGTTTTTTAGTGGGATGGTTGGAAGGTTAAGCCAGTTTATTATCAATTTGAATAAGAAGCTATTAATCGACTGAACAATAATTGTGAAAAGTTAATGTTTATATTATAGTACATGTTTTTTTTAATATTGTAATTGTTGTAGTTGAAGTATGAATCTTAAAATGTAGAGGGTATAAAGTATGCATATAGCCCTATATTTTGGTAGTCAAATCGATGTATAGAGCTTATATATTTTAGATACAAATAAAAAATTTATACATCAATTTGTTAATTTAGTTATAATTTTAAAATTAAAACTAGATTTTATATATAATATAATATTAATAGTGAATAAATATATAATATTAATAGTGAATAAATTATACCCAAATCAAAGGGAAATTGAAGGTGACTTCATATCAAGAGTCTTTTTATCCAAAACCCCTTAATCAAATTACTTATAATCTTATTAAAAATTATTTTTATAATACAAATAATATAATATTAATAGTGAATATGTGTTTATTAATATAGTGAATTATATAAAATATAAAATTTATAATGTTAAAAGGTTAAATATTTAGAAATTTTAATATAAGATAGTATATATGTGTATAATGAATATTATGATAATGATGATTAACATCTATTAAGATTTATATGGTTTATGTGACTTTAGGAAAGTATGAGGTTAATTAGAATTTTTTTACATTTTATTTTTATGATAAAAAAAACTTGTGAGAGAAGCATTCCTAAATCATGGTAGGTTGGTCTAGTTAAAAGATCAAAAAGGTTTTAGTGTCAAATATTTTGAAAATTAGATTAATGTGGGTATAAAATGGACGATCTAAAATAAAGTGTTTTTCTACACGTAACAAACTCGACCAACTCATGAGAATTAATTTTAATCTTGGCAAGATTCGTTTTCTTTTCCACACACACACACATATAGCCCTGGGGATTATAGCAATTAGACCCGTCCCCCGATGGGGATGGTGTCTCGGTGATTAGTTACCAAAATGCTTAGAATGATGGAATCTGGTCGATACTCTTTCCACCAGCAATCATTGACATGCAATGGTTTGGCTTGGCCAGGTTGGAGGCAACCTTTGGATGGTGTACCAAGGCCTCTACTTGGCACCCTCCTTCCAACGCATGGCACAGAATTAAGTTCCATAACGTGTTTGTAGGTGAGGAGGGTGATCACATTAATTTCGTAGCACACGGAAGCGATGCATCTGGGTTTTTACTTGTTCTGACATTCCATCATACTATGGTTGCAGGTATGGCGATGCAAAGAGATGTGGCACAACTTGTGATGACCAGGATCCCCTCTAACAAGCGATTGCAGGGTATTAATGACTCCATTCATCATATTGGGATGGAGGATCCCAGGAAGCAAGGAAAATTTTGTCTTCTTCAAGGAACTGACCTTTAACATGACTTCATGTTCCTAGTAATCGGACATTGGTTAGTTATTTTGTAGTAGTTTGTCTGCCAGAGCAGGATGGCAGACTCACTTTATTGACTCCTAGAGGCAATTTCAGTATCATTATCGTTTTGGGTATGTGTTGGCCATCTCTGGCTTGTTTCATTGTTTCATTAGCTTATGTTCCTTACTGTATCTCTATTCACGGTGGATTTTTCAGTATCATTTTCGTTATGGGTATGTGTTGGTCATCTCTAGCTCGTTTCATTATTTCATTTGCTTATGTTCCTTACTGTATCTCTGTGAACATATTGGAAAATTTGAAGGTGTCGAGTTCCAATATAGTTGTTGGATTCTCTAATTTCCTATTGTTGTTAGTTATTGTTCATAGAGTCTGCAAGGTATCAGTGTCAGTCACAAATGTGCTTTGCTGTAATGTTCCTAATTTTTGCCTTCAATAAATTGGAACATTAATTTTGTCTACATTTAGGAGATGAATAATTGGGTTAGGAGGCCCAAAGACAATAAAAACATAGATAAAATCCCTCTAGTATGAAAAGGGATTAGCCATGGAACTAGATTTCACACCCTCATGTGTGAAAGGAGACATTTGCAAAGAAGTTTGACCAAGTCAACCAGTGAAGGGTATGAGGTGGAAAGCACTACATGGGACAGCGCAAAGATAGAGGAGGGAATATTCCTTTATGGAGGAAGCCCTAATTGATGGGGCCCATGGAGAGAGAGCCTTCACTTGCTATATATGGAGAGGAGGAGAGCCATTGTGATTCATGCATATGTTTATGATTTCATGTCTATTCAAACATTGAGCATTCTTTGCTACTTAGCAAGAATTGCCAGGAAACTCCTGTTTAGGATTTCCTCACCTTCTTGAGAGGCCTCTTGAAGGTTGGTTCTTCATTTTCCACATATCTTGGTTGAAGGCCAAAGCATCCTCCTCCAGGACAGCGTTATTGCTGCAGCAGCATAACTCTGTGTTGTAGGGTGTTGTAGTGGAGGAACACAACACCACTTCCGAAGCTGATTTTCAGAGGAGGGAGTCTCCATTCCTTTGGGAAGCTAGGTAGAAATTGGAGGTTGGGGTTTGAAGCCTTGCAGTGAGAAACCCTTTCTCCCTTCAAGATGACCCTTTCTCAATGAGCTCCTCTCAGCTCAAGGAGGAACTTCTACTTCCAAGTCCAAGACCTCATTGGTTTTGGAATACTATTGATGAGAGGGAGGTCTCAAAGAGAGATCTCATCAGAGGTGCACTTCAACACACCATGGAGTGCAAAGATTTTCTTCCTTTCTCACAAGAGCAGATAGAAGATGGAGGACATCTTAGGATGGATAACATCTCTCATGCTTGTGTTAGACATTCCTTGAGCCATACACATCATGATGGGAGGTTTTTTCCTACCACCTATTTGAGTCTTGATAGGGTCTCATTGATCCTTGAGAAGATTGCATTTCAAAATCCCATGAAGTGCAAAAACAAGAATTTGATTTGGGAGGATGGTAGCCCTCATGGGAGGAGTACCAAGATGAAGAGGAGGAGAAAGCATCCACAAGTGGTTGAGTGGATGTGGCTGATGAGCAAGGAGCTGGGAGGCTACTTGCAAATTTATGATATCGGGCAGCAGGAGGCTTGGCTGCATAGGTTACTCTTGAAAGAGTTTGGCCATCACTTGGCAAACACTCTTCCTAAGAGTAGGAGGCAGGATACTTGCATCATTGAGCAGCATAGAGCATGGATGCATGATGTTGATGTGATACTCATATCATTCATTGTGTCTGTTGTGTAACCGGCTCCAAAAAGAGAAGAAAAGAGATATCAACGCCTTAGAAATGAGCCACTTCGAGGGGGAAACCTCCAATACATTACATAAATGAACAATTCTTGGATGATACAAATGAACAAAACCTCCTTCTATATCTAGGAGTCCATGGGGCCACAATATAATCCTAGTGGGGCCACAATGTAATCCTAGCCGACCTAACAATAATAATGTAAGGGCACAATAATAACAATATGGGGGTTACGGGGGTACAATAATAACAATAAGGGGGGCTACACTAACATAATAAGGGGCTACACTATTAATATAGGGACTTAACATGCCCCTCTCCTTCAAACAAGTGTTGTCCTCAACGCTTGATTATTTCTTGATGCTTCCGTATAAAATTCTCATCCTCCCATGTGAAATATTTTATAGGAAAGTTCTTCCACTTGCTGAGATACTCCGAAATTGATCGTACTTGTCGATTTCTTGTTTCTATGACTGCTTCATAACTTCTTTCGATGTGATGTTGATCTTCCTGTTGTTTCATTAGATTCTGCACCAAAGTTGGGTTATCTTTTGAGAGTTGGAGAACTTGTTGTTGATGCTCGATGTGATCTTCCACTAATTTATCATCCATATTTTCTATTATTTGATCCTTCAAACCATCCAACTTAGCCTCCATTTCTGCTTTTAAACCATCTATTTCATCTTCAATTGCTCTTCTTAAGATTGAAACTTGTTGCACTTGGTACCGTAATTTTGATATCTCATACTGCAACTCTTCCTCTTCATGCGTCATAGTATAGCTTTTTGAGGGCTTAATGGGTGTTGAATTATTTTTAGGAGGCATTTCAGAACCCAATACTGAAATATATGCTCAATAGGCCCTTGGAATCACTTCAAACTGATTCTTCAAACAAGATTTATGCAAAAACAATACACACCTTTTTCTAGCTTCTAGGAGCTCGATATTGAAATTGAATTATCTCTGTAATTGAAAATTTTAGATATCTAAAATTCAGCCCTGTAGTAGCCCTCTGAAGCTTCTTTCAAATGCCACAGGTCTGACCTGATTTTGATTCTCCAAGACAAAGTTGTGTCCAATCTCCCACAATGACCTAATTCTGGACTGGTTCAGTAGAGCGAACTTGTACGACTTGCCACGTGTCACTGTTTTGTTCTTTGTTTCTGAAATTGATAGAAAAGAAACTACAAGCCGTGTACTTGTGAATACTTTTGACGGCACTCCAATCCAATCTTCAGAGAGAGAGTTATTGAACTTTTCCCACGATCACCTCTTTGAGATGAAATTCAGGAGCCTGAAAAAGCACTACCTTCCACAAATCATATCTCCAAAAATATTGCGAACCAAGCTCTGAAATTTTTTGATGAATTTCCTCAGGATTTCAGCTTCGCACCATATGAATTTCAGATTCTGAACCTTCGTAGAAAATTTTTTATAGCGCAAATGCCACGATGACCTGTTTAGGAGCCTGAAAAAATACCTAACTTCCACAGATCATATCTCCGAAAATATTGCGAACCAAGCTCTGAAATTTTTATACAAACTTCCTCAAGATTTCAGCTTCGTACCCTAAAAATTTCAGCTTCTGAAGCTTCGTAGAAAAAAAGTTATAGCGAAAATGCCACGATGACCTGTTTGGAGCAGCGAAACCCTAGAATCCAAACCTCTGATACCAAATGTTGTGTAACCAGCTCCAAAAATAGAAGAAAAGAGATATGAACGCCTTAGAAATAAGCCACTTCGAGGGGGAAACCTCCAATACATTACATAAATGGACAATTCTTGGATGATACAATTCACAAAACCTCCTTTCTATATATAGGAGTCCATGGGGCCATAATGTAATCCTAGTGGGCCACAATGTAATCCTAGCCGACCCTAACAATAATAATTTAAGGGCACAATAATAACAAAATGGGGGTTACAAGGGTAAAATAATAACAATAAGGGGTTTACACTAACAATAATAAGGGGCTATACTATTAATATAGGGACTTAACTGTGTCTTCATCACATGAGTTGTATGATGGGAGTATGAAGAGGCAGCAAACTATTTTGTTGCTTTGCTTGTTTTTGGGAGAGCAAGAGAAGATTTTCTCTCACACTTTGTATAATGTTGCAAGAGGAGGAGATGGCATTGTCTCCTTGGTCTTTGATGATGATTGGGAAGCACTTCCATCTTGGGAGGTATTCCATATTTGTTGCAGCATTATTAGAGGAATCTTTGACAAGGAGCATGTCAAAGAACAGAGTTTGGTATTGACAAGGGCTTATTTGCATAAGCTCACAACGTTGTCACTTTGGAGCAAAGACTTATGGATGAAGTGTGCCCAGCGGAAATGTGGTGGATCCATAACCCACAGGTCCCAGGATCATTTCATATTTTTTGCACTTGATGAACAAAGAGGAGGTAATGATGATAGAGCCATCTACCACTATGGCATGTTCTTCTTGACTTGGGGTTCCAAGCATATTCTTGCAGCACATGGTTCATTCTTCTTCATAGCATGCCAAAACACTATGGAGGACTCATTTATGGACCCATGTACCATCTTACTTCCAGCATATGGTGAGGATTTTTTTATACATTCATTGATTTGCACACTCTTACCATTCTTATGCAGTGCATTGCTTCACAAGAGGGCAAGCTTGTCACATTGCTCCATGAGTTTTATTGGGCCAATCTACATGATGGAGGCAACCATCTCTTTTGTGGCCTTGGGAAAATGTTTTATCATCACATGTATGTTCAGTTGTTGCACTATAACATGTATCGTATGAAGACATGCATGATTAACCATGTAGAAAGAAACATTTTTCCATGTACTTTTATCAAGCAGCAACTTGTAAAACTGCGTTGTACTTGTTTGGAAAGTTGTTGGTACCTTCTTGCATCACTTGTAACCTTCAACATTTTCTTCATTTTGCTGCTGATCATGTCTTCACTTGCTGATATAGATTAGATTTGTGAAGGAAGCATGATTATGAGAGAGGCACATGAGTTAGATGTGTCCTTGAGTGGGAAGGATTCTCACATTTTCTGCACTACATGTTCTAATGGGAACATAAGAGGAGATATGGCCACCACAACCACATGTTTTTTCTCTTTTGAGGTGGGCCATGAGATTGGTATTCATCCATTGTACACCCATGGGCAAGTGCTTGATCATGTATTGTTGTTACATTCAACCATTTACTATCTACTAGTAGATGGGATGAATCTTGTAGATTGCTTGCCATGTAATTTCCTGAAGTTGCAGTGGATGAAACTGCGTTGTGTCCTCTTGAGATGTTGTTTGCACTTTGTAGCATCATGTAAAACCTACAACAAACTTCTCATTTGGATATTCTATGATGACCATGTCCTATTCATCATGGATGATATGTTTTGGGCCAACTTGTTCTTCATTGTCGCAGGAGAACTCTTTGGAGGATTTCTTCATTTTTCCATTTGAGGGAAATAATTTTGCAGCCCAGGATCTACATACACTCTAAACTTGTCATGAGTGGAGAGAAGGACAACATGGGGTAAGCTATGATGCTTGCTAAGTTCAGATTTTCAGCCCACCTTCATTTCTGGAGCTTGAGGTGGAAGCAGATTTTCAGTTGGGAGGTGACTCATTTTGTTTGGATGGTTGCTTGGGAATGGAGGATCCACATGAGGGAGATGTTCCTCATCATATTTCTGACTCCATGCTTTGAGTGGAGACTTTCCAGTTCCATCCTTGCAGTTGCTTGAGGACAAGAAACATTTGGGAGGGGAGGACTGTAATGTTCCTAATTTTTGCCTTCAATAAATTGGAACATTAATTTTTTCTATTTTCATTTAAGAGATGAATAATTGGGTTAGGAGGCCCAAAGACAATAAAAACATAGATAAAATCCCTCTAGTATGAAAATGGATCAGCCATGGAACTAGATTTCACACCCTCATGTGTGAAAGGAGACATTTGCAAAGAAGTTTGACCAAGTCAACCAACGAAGGGTATGAGGTGGAAAGCACTACATGGGACAGCGCAGAGATAGAGGAGGGAATATTCCTTTATGGAGGAAACCCTAATTGATGGGGCCCATGGAGAGAGAGCCTTCACTTGCTATATATGGAGAGGAGGAGAGCCATTGTGATTCATGCATATGTTTATGATTTCATGTCTATTCAGACATTGAGCATTCTTTGCTGCTTAGCAAGAATTGCCAGGAAACTCCTGTTTAGAATTTCCTCACCTTCTTGAGAGGCCTCTTGAAGGTTGGTTCTTCATTTTCCACATATCTTGGCTGAAGGCCAAAGCATCCTCCTCCAGGACAGTGTTATTGCTACAACAACATAACTCTGTGTTGTAGGGTGTTGCAGTGGAGGAACACAACACCACTTCCGGAGCTGATTTTCAGAGGAGGGAGTCTCCATTCCTTTGGGAAGCTAGTGAGGAATATTTCAGCACTCATTTTAGATCCTGGCATCATGTCGACCCATACTTTGCCCCTACTGTGCAGTTTTCTCCAGTAACTGCGTTATTCTCATAGTGCATTTGCTGCGGGGTATTGCAAATTGATTGGAGGGTGAGATCTCAAGTGTAAGGATTAGCCTTCCACTTTGGAGATCCATTGGAGGAGGTTTACTTCAGATTGTTCATCATCTTTAGCCTTCTTCATTGAGTTCTAGATTTGAGTTGTAGCAGCTGCCCAGCAACTCTAACATTTTTCCATTTTGTATATTTTCAGCCAATCCTTTAGAGGATTGATGTATTATTGCTTCTAAGGGTTAGAGCTTTGCTCCCCTATTGTATTTGAGCCATATCTTGCCATATCTTTCAGCTATTATGTAATATGGAGCAGTGCCTTCTATAAACTGCGTCCTCATAGCCTGGGTTTATGCAGAAATAACAGTGTTCTTCCATTTCCATGTACATGTATAGTTGAGGCTTGCATTTCCTTTCTTGAGAGGTTGTTTCCTCAAGAACTTGTACTCTTTTATTGCTATAACATTATTCTTGGTTATTCATACATCTTCTTGTCTCACAACTCATTGAATAACGTTGTCTCTTCATGGTATGCTCATGTTCATGTTTGCATATTGTTGTAGCTCACTTTTGAGTGGGATTCTTCAAGAAGCTCTATAGACAGAGTCTGAAAAGGGCCAGATAGCCTCCGGATCTCACACTTCCTTGAGAAGGTGACATATCCAGTAAATGCCCCTTCAGTCAATCTCTGGAATAGATTGTTGATTGCTGACATTCCTGAAAAAGGAACATTACATTTGCTTTCTTCTTACATAACTCCTCCTCTAATCTGTCGTTTGAGTTGGTTGTTTTTCCCTCTGCGAACCTTCAAACTGCTGAGCCATCTGATATCTCCTTTACTTGTCTTGTTTTTCTTGCCAGAGTCTGGAATAGTGGCACCTTTTTGGTTTGGTTCCAACGACCTTTCAACCTCCATATTCCAAGTGACAATTTGATTTCCAAACTAATTTACGCTCCTGGTTAGCTTGGTCTATAGTCACTGTGTTTCCTATTTTTTCTTGGGTGTAATCAGGTGTCGTTGTATTGGAAATATCAAATTTGAGTTAACGTTCGCCCTCCCCCTCCTACACATTACTCATCATAAGGTATTTCTAGTTAAAATAGTCGACGTTCGATCTGTAATGAAATCTACTCAGGTCAATAGATTGTCCAAGTCCGTATGTGTTACGATATTTTACAAGTTTTTCTCACATATGGCACCACGTCAACAAATGATCATTGGATGAGGTGGCACACTAGAGGCATATGCTTCCAGGAAGCGTTGCCTCTTCGGTTGGGAATCAACATCAAATTTCTTTGACTCGGTGCCATTTGAATTTCAAAAGGATATTCACACTCTTGAGGCTAAAGAATTTGGGGAACACTTGTACCGTTCAAATTCTGTTGGAACACCTAATCCTCTATGGGTAGGTGTGGAATGCGAAAAGTCACAATGAAGTCCAAGTGACCTTGGAATGTGAAACCAAGAGTCACACCATTGTACTATAAATGTACATAATTTATAATGGAAAAATAAGAGAGCTACATGCTTATCCTTCATTGTGTGTTGAGTTTCTTATCGTGTGTGTTTATCTTTCTCATACACCATGTGTGTGTTTCACATGGTGTTTAACATGGTATCAGAGCTGATAAGTTCATAACCAGCTCAACCTTGAGTGAGCCATTTGTGTTTATGGCCTGTGCATATCTGCAAAATTTTGGTCTTTTTTGCAGCACTCAGAGTTTTTTTGCAGCAGTCTTTTTTCCGCATTCATCAAGCTTATTGGCAGCATTCAGAAATTTCGTTCTGAAGAAGCGCAACATTTGGGGGGCATTCTGCAGGTTCTCTCACTGCTCATTTTTTCCGCAATTTCTACTGCCCACTTTTAAATTTCTGCATTTTGAAGAGCTGCTGAAAAAATATTATTCAAAGTGGGTTTATGAAAGAAAAATTTCTGGGTTTTTTCACTAGTTTTTTCTGCTGAAATTTCCTAAGAAATTCTGCATTTTTAAAGTCTTATTCTCTGTTGCTGGAAAAATCATTTTTGCCCCAAGTCTACAAGTTTCTGCAAATTATTCTGCTATACATTTGAAAAAATTGTGTTGTTTCTTAAAGTTGATTCCCTGCTCTACTCTGCTGTTTTAAAAAGAAAAAGAAAAAGAAAAAAATTGGTTCAGGCCTTTCAGCCCCCCTCCCCAACCTGCAATTTTTTTACACTCTACGCCCTCCCATATGCTTGTATCCCCTATCCCTTCACAGCTCAAACTAACTCTCAAACCCCGCCCCCTCTCACACTACACCGACTCCCTACCCCTCTATCCACCCAGCCCCCTCTCCATGACTCGCTGTCATAGTAATCCGCCCCCCCTAAACCCCGACTACCCTTCCCACTACCCCGCTAGCTGCTCCCCCTATGTTGTACCCCTTGGCTTACACTCCCCCTCTACACTCAAACCCGCTCCCCCTCGGCCCTGTTTAACCCCGGTCCCCTCGCATACGCTCTCTCCGCACCCTCCTCACGAGCTCTCGCCCGCCCTTCCCCTGCTACTGCCCCCACTCTGCGCTAACCCAGCCCCCTCCCTTACCACTCTCCCTAACCCCCTCGCCATTCACTCCCACACCTGCCTATGCTACAACCTCCCCTCTCCCCTTATCACTCCCACTCCATACGCACCCCCTCACACAGCGTACACCACCCTCTCCCCTCCCCCTCGAGCTACCCCCCTCCCCTCCACGGTCGCTTGGCCTCCCTCATTTGTCCCATTTTTAAATTTTTTTTTTTAATTCCCTCCCTAATTAAAATATTAAAATATCAGTCTTTTAATTTTTCCAGGCTTTTAAATTTCCCTTTTAAAAAAAAAAAAAAATCCCTCCCATTTATTAATCTTTTTTTACTGTAAATATTTTTTTAAATTTTTTACAGTTTCCCAAATTTACCCACGTTTTCCCTAATTTTTAAAAAAAGAAAAAAAAGAAAAAAAGAAAAGAAAAGAAAAGTAAACAGTAGAGAGAGAGGAAGAGGAAATGAACAACATGAAAGAGGAAATGACATATGAGTAAATACACATAGAGGAGAAAAGTGAAATTCACATTGTGATTTGAAGGGTGATGTGAAGACATTTTTGCCAACATTTCAGAGAGTTGATTCAACCCAAGTGCTGCCATGTATACTTTTCATATTTGTATTACAACTCTCTACTTGGACTCACACATACCCCTTCGGATTAAGGGGGGGAATGTTGGAACACCTAATCCTCTATGGGTAGGTGCGGAATGAGAAAAGTCACAATGGAGTCCAAGTGACCTTGGAATGTGAAACCAAGAGTCACACCATTGTACTATAAATGTACATCATGTATAATGGAAAAATAAGAGAGCTACACGCTTATCCTTCATTGTGTGTTGAGTTTCTTGTTGTGTGTGTTTATCTTTCTCATACACCATGTGTTTTTTTAACAGATTCAATTTTTGTTTGCAAGGGAAATACAAATTGGGTTCTTGACCCAAGTAAATGGAGGAAGAGATGTCTATACTTTTTCCACTCAATTGCAACTCACAGGGAGATGACGAACCTCTTCCACATGGTATTGTGTGACAAGCAGATAAACAATTACAAGTTTTTCGTTGGACAAGAAGATATCAAGAGGATTCTCCGTGACATTCGTTATGATATGAATGAAATTTTTGTTTGGCTCAACAAAATGGAACATTACATCATATCAAATTCAAGTACTAACTCAAAGGAACCCCAAAATGGTGATGCAGTCATCAATGTTGCTCCACTCAACATGGTTCATGCACCTCCTGGATCCCTCGGTGATTATTTTGGATGAATAAATTTACCAATGTTTCTAGTTTTGTCTGGTCTCTTATCTATTTGGCATTATAGTAAGCTCTTATATGTCTATGTGTTTCTTCAATGTTTCATCGTTAATTCCTCACTTTAGCCACCTACTACCAATGTGTCAAGGGTCAATTAATAGTTTTTCAACTTTGAATACTTTTTGGAATATGATAGGCAACAATGTTACTTTGACTGTTACAATTTATGTATTCTTTTGTCAGTAAGCTACTGGTCCTTGACCAGGTCAACGTTGTCTTAATATGTAAATCATGGTAATTATGGTCTTCAAGAAACATCATATGTAAATCTATTCTCTTTTTGGAATATTAATAGAAATCATGGTATGGATATTACACAAAAAAAGGGATCAATTGGACTCGTCGCTAAAGCACCTCCTTAATGGAAGGTCACGAGGTCAATGCTACTTGGCGCCCTCAGGGTTAGGCTCTGCTAATAAAAAACCGGTGGGATGTGATCCTTTTGGGTGGATTTCCCTAGACATTTTTTCAGAATATATATATATATATATATATACAACTTGAGTGGGCCTAATGGTTAAGACCACGTGTTTCCTCCTAAGAGGTCATAGGTTCAAAACTAGAGGGAGGTAGAGTATGTATGCCTTCGTAGCAATCAAATTGTGACGTGGAGGTGGGTCCCTTGTCCCATAAACAAGGGAGTCTCATACACCAATATATATATATATATATATATATATATATATAGATATATATATATATATTAAAAAATAAAATAACCTTTTACATTATTAGAAAATATTTCTTATTTCTTATTTAAATTTAAATATTATACTTTCAATTGAATGCATTTATATCACATATGGTATGATGTTAATATTATACATATTTATTTTTGAATGTATAACATATTTCATTTATTTTATATAATTATGTTTGTACATTAAATTTATATTTTAAGAATAGTAAGTAATTATATATATATATATATATATATATATATATATATATATATATATTTAAAGTTAGGCACTTTACATTATATTAAAAATTATATAGATTTAAAAATTTCTTGTCATTGGTCTACTTAATGACAATTCAAACCACTAATATAAGTTTAGAGTCTTGAGGTTACTAAGATCTAATTTCACTAGAGTATCTTGTAAATAGAAATTTATAAAAGCAAGATGGCTGTGTCATAATTTGACATACCTTCACATAGGAAGACAAAAAATACTACTAGTGATTAGGCACTCTCCTTGAGGAATTTTTTTCCTATATTAATATTATTATAAAAAATAAAAATATAAAACAAACCAAAAAAGATTATCATTTAATAACATTAATTTCGTTATGATTTATTATATTACTAAGATTATGTCTATTATTTTAGGAATCATTTTTTTTGGAAGAGGATTTTCATTCTCAATCCTTCTTACGAGATTTCAACTTGAAATATGATAATAACTAAACTCCATATAAACCAACTAACCAACACCTCATAAATTTTATAAAATTTTATTTATAAATACAAATTATATATATATATATATATAACCAAAATTAAGCAAAAGTGAAATTTTTGATTAAAATTAAAAGCAATTTCAAAAAACTTCTTGACACTCCTATTGAAATAAAATATCAATTATATTAATAAAATAAAATTAAAAATATTATCATTTTATTTTAGAAATTTAATTTTTTTGTTATTAAAAATCACATAATATATTTTTATCTCTTATATATAAAATATCAAAAAATATATAATAATACAATGAAATATATAAATAAAGACAAGGCACACTCAGAAATTCCATTTTCTGAATGATGAAATGTGTTTTTTAAACTCTACAAAATTCCAAAAGTTTCAATAATGTAATGGTCAACTCTACAAAATTTCAAAGTCTAAGATAGAATTGTTTTCCTAGTAAGAGGTTACGGGTTCAAAACAAAGGGAGTAGAGTATGTATGCCTTAGTAGGCTTCATAGTTACATAGATATGAGGTGATGGATCTCTTGTCTTAAAAACAAGAAAATCTCATACACCAATTTAGTATCTAGCTTAATCATCACCTTAAAAATAAATAATAATAATAATAATTAATATATTACCTTTTTTAACTCTACAAAATTCCGAAATTTCAATAATATAATGGACATCTTTTACTCTACAAAATTTCAATGTCTAAGATGGAATTGTTAATTATTTAGATAAATTATATAATATAATAGTTTTTAAAATAAATAGAACATACATATTTGATCGAACTTAGTTTAAATAAATAAATAACATGTATAGTTTTTATAAAATCTAAATTGAGTTGGAAATCTATATTTCAATAAAGTTAATGTCTCTTCTTGATTGTGATATTGTAAAGTAGCTTCTGTCATGTTGAAAGTTGCTTTCAGCATTTCAAAAATAATTAAAATAATATTCTAGTTCTTGAAAGAGACAAGAAACTGTATAGTTTTGTGAAAAGTATTTGTAAAGGCACATTCAACCCAAGACGATGGCGCACCCACCTGGGTGAGGAAAACAAATCGATATTATTAATAAACTATTGAGAAAATCATTAGTGACTATATATGGTTAAGGATTTGTTTTTATGTTATTTTTCAAATATTTTTGTTAGTTGTAATCAAAACATATTAGGGATTGGTTTATTTTTCATTATGAAATTTTTAATATAAAATTATTTGAATTGATAAAATTGTTGTTAATTTTGCATAATTTTGTTTAAGAAAGTATTTGAGAACATAAATGAATTTTATGTATTTAAAGTAATTTTTTTTAATTATTGTTTTATTTATTTAAAATTATAATTTTATCAAATAAATTTTAATAATAGTAAAAAATTGTTTCTTAATATTAAAATAATATATATATGAGAAGAATAAATATTGTTTAATATATAATTGTTTTGTAATAAAATGTATTTTTTTTTTGAATAGTAAGTATTTTGAAATTGCATTTTATAAGATTAATTGATATCCATCATAATTGATTATATAGAATTGTGAAGATGAATTTTAATTATATTTCTTAAATTAATTAATAAATAAGATAAAATTAATATAAGACAAAAATAAATATGGTATAATGTGTAATTGCTTTGTAATGAAATGTAAATATACAATGTTGCATTTTTACAACATTTATAATTGACATACATCATAATTAATTGTATAGAGTTGTGAAGATGGAATAAATTTTGGATATCATATATTGGAGGTTGTGTTATATATATAAAATGGTAAGTATACCCAAGATTGCATTTTTATAGCATTGATTGACATACATCATAATTAATTGTATAGAGTTGTGAGGATGGATTTATAATTACATGATTTAAAATTAAATAAGATAAAAGTAATATAGCAAAAGAATAAATATTGTATAATGTGTAATTTCTCCATAAAAATATGTACTCTGGAGAATAATAGGTATACAAAATATTGCATTTTTGTATTTTACAACATTTATAATTGTATGGAGTTGTGAATATAGATTTAATGTAAGATATCATGTATTAGAAGTTATATTATATATACATATATGTTACTTCTAAGTTCAAAGAAAAAATGTGGTGCGAGAAAGATCTAGCAGCTAAAAGAAAATTAAGGTATTATAAGGAGGTCCACCTTAGAAGATCAAAAGTATCTCTCTGTTTTAACTAGCTCAAAGAAGAAAATTAATATAGCCAAGATTAGAATGAACTCTCATGAGCTTGGACAGTTCCTAAAACACCATGGATGGAAAGGATCTGCCATCTTTGTGAGAATACGAACATCGAGGATGAAAATCACTTCCTCTTAGAGTGCCCCGCGTACAATCACATTAGAGCTCAATTTCATAATCTTTGTTGCAATACTAACCTTCCTAGCCTTTTAAGATGTCAAAATTATAGTGAGCTCGGGAGGCTTCTGTCCAAGCTTTTTGAGCATAGGAATAAAATCTTAAATCAAATTAAATAACTCTTTTCATTAGGTCGGATAGACCAAAAATTAGTCTCAATGGACATTAATAATCATCATCATCAGTTTATATAAATATAACTATATATATATATATATATATATATATATATATATATATATATATATATATATATATATATATATATATATATATATATATATATATATATATATATATATATATATATATATATATATATATATATATATATAATTTTAAAATGTCTTTTTAATAATAATTATTTTTTATTAATTAATTCAATTTAAATTAACAATACTAAATAAATTCCCCGGATGTGGGTGTCGAGACGGAGGTTTAATGCAATAGGACATGGGGCTGGCAAGCGGCTCAGACACTTGGCCATGCTTGCCGCCACCATGCGTGAGCTCATAAGCCTCTGGGTTGTCAACCAGAATGTCTTAAATTTGACCGATGGCCAAGATATTTCTTTCGCCTCCGTAAAACATTCTCTGCAACTGAATTCAGATCACATTTATGGTTCATTAAAGTCGGGAGCTCATCGAGGCATCCGCAACTTGAATTTCAAGATGGAAGAGCGACGAGCTCATTCTATGTCTCCTCCTCCTCCGCTGCAAAGTTTTTGCTCTCCAACCACTGTGAATCCTTGTTCTCAAACTACTATCGATCGTCGTTGTATAATTGCTTGTTGTCTTGAGCTGGGAGACGAAATCCATCTCTCTCGAAACGGACTCTGCAACCTCAACTCTGTTACCCTTGATTTCTACATTCATTCACCAACCCTTCACACTGCTCCCTCGCATTCGCGTATGCCCCTTTCTGAGAGTGAAACCATGCCTAGACTTCATCATCGCATGCGCTGTAGAAGGGGCAGCACTAGAGGTCGTCCTCAACGTGCTCCCTCTTCTTCCAGCTCTGATACTTCGTCCCCATCCTCTGAGTACTTCACTGGTAGGTATCCGAATACTAGAAGTAGTAGAGGCAAATCCCACTCAGCCAGCCACAGAATGGCCTCCTCTTCTTCGGCTTCCCCTTCCTCCCTCGCCTCAAACTTGCCTCAAACAACCCACTTTTCTTTCAAATGCACATTGAACCGTCCCAGAATAATTGCCACCATCTCTGTCTCGTTTCGGGAAGAGCCTCAGATAGCTGTTGCAGGCACGCACTCAGGAGGGAAGGATGTGGGGTCTACTCAGGACAAGGCTTTGAAGATTCAGAAGGAGGATAAGCTCAAAGAAAAGGCACCAATTGACAAGGATGCTAGTTCGCATCGAACGAGACGCACTATGCAAGGTGCTGCCTCTCATGCGGACAAGCCAGATGCAGATGATGATATGAAGGCTTACAGGTGCCTCATCCTTGAAGAACCACCTCCTCCTCATGATAGTTAATCATTTTTTATTCTGCAATTATGTGTATGTCGAGTCCCAGACTTCAGGGGCTAATCTTGAATTTTTTGTATTGATATCATGTAGTTTCTGTCTGAGATACTGGTTTCTAAGGCTGTTACCCCTGCATGGGCAGCATTTTTCATTGAATGCTCGATGTTTGGACTGGTTTCCCCATGTGGGCAGTCCTCAAATAGTATTTTTGCTAATCATGCCACATCTACTGGGCAACGCATAGGCTACGTCCACAATGTACACTATTTCTTCATTTTAATAGATTTAACTTAACTTAAAAAAAAACAATACTAAATAAATTAAAATGTTTTGAATTTTTTCAAAATATAAAATTATTAAAATAATAATTAAAAGTAATATTTAAGATGACCAAAATTCAAAATATCATTAAAAAATAAATATTAGATAGAGCACATGTAAAAAATGCTTGAGGTGGTGAGGATATAATAAAGTTATTAGTTGTTTGATTGTTTGATATGTATTTATAATTTATAATATTATTTTGAATAATTATGAAAATGGTTAGTTTTATTTTATAGTAAAAATTATTATATAAAAGATGAAAATAGTAATTGTCAATTACAGTGAGGTTAATAATTGTATGGTTGGTTGTTATATTTCATATCCAAAATCAAATCTTTGCCATGATAAATATTGAGATAATAGCTTCATGTCTATAAATAATTTTGTATTGACCTTTAATGTAGAAAAAGTTATATATAGTTTAAATTTTCAAAAAAAAAAAAATTTTAGGAGATATTTGATTTTAACAAGTTGCTTACCAAAAATAAAAAATCAAAAAACTATTATAATCATAATAATATAGAAAAATTTCTGAGGATTCAAAAATTCTAAGGGGAAATGTCTCTAAAATCCATGACTTATTGCTCTTACTATCTCATTGTTTGGCTTATTTATCTTATCTAAAAAACCTTCTTATACATAATACTTCATTTTCATGGTCATCACCAACAACTTCCTCAAAATTATAAATTATAATATATTAAAAAACAATAAATATTATAATTAAAAATACATTTATAAATATTAAAAAATCACCCATATTTTAATCATTCTAATTTTATTTTTATTTTAATATTGACATATTAATTTCATTCCCTCAGCTATCTTAATGTTCACTCCATCTTCTCCTATAATAAAACTCGAAACCTTATATATTAATACTGTTGTAAAGTAAACTCGAACACATCCACAATCGAAAACAACCCTACGTTATAAAGTAAGTTGCAACCCTTATCCACACCCACAAGTAGCAGAACACGAAACTTCAACATCCATTTCTCATCCCTTCTTCATAAAGCTTCCTTATGCATGTGGAAATTATTAAGTGCTTTTGGAAATTGTTGATCCATAGGTATTTTGTGTAATTATTAAGTGTTGCACCCCGGGGAAGAGACATCGCCTAGAAATCATGTGGACAAACATGGGACTTGGTACCCACGAGTCTCTTAAAACAAGAGTGAAAAGCATATACACATATTTATATCTATATTTAAATGGGTATTTGACAGTCCCTTGAGATTCCCCTTTTCCATTCATCATGAACATTTTAGCCCCTTGCATGTTAAGGAAAATGATTGAGTTATGATAATGGAAGAATACTTAATTTGAAAAAATTTCTCATCTTTCCAAGAATTTTACATTCTAGACCCATCTACATATTTTTGGGTTTAGAATTGTTTGTATAAGCATGCTTATGAGGAGTTGTATATTATAATATATTATACCATATATAAATGTACTTCATAGACTTTGTAACAAATGAATGGAAGGAAAGTAAATCATCTATTTGCAATATAATATATTTTTATTTTTATTAATTATATATATATATATATAGAAATTATGAGGTCGATTTTAATTCTTGTTTTTAGAACTTCCAAGTGAACCATACATGCCCCGTGCATTGCTCACAAGATTAACCATGGTAATTTGAATTTTGAATCACATATTTTGTTTTAAGACTTCATATCACAACCATCACATCAATGGAGCTGTCCACGAGGCAATATATAAACTCTCATTGTTAGATTTAAGATTCTTTTTTCTTTTTTCTTTTAATCTATGTTTAGTTTATAATTTCTCTCTTTTTCTTCAAGGTAAATTTCAACTTGAAGAATGAACTTGTAGCTTTAATAATCTTCTTCAACTCATTTAGAATATTCAAAATTCATTTTTTATTTCTCTACAACCAACTCTTTTCTCTTAAAGCTAATTTGATTTCCTTAATCTTTTTTAATTTTATCCTTTTTACTCACAACCTTCCATTTTCCTTTAATCTTTATCTTTCCACATTCATTGCTAAATAACTCAACTACCACCTCAAACACATAAAAAGTTCCATGCATGCGTATATCTAGAACTAATATTCATGTTGTTATCACCTAATATTTGCTTACATGGTTGTACAAGTGGTTAATGAAAAGCTTCATTAATTCATTAAGACAAAGGTTACCTAATGCAATAATCAACAGTGTAAAAGCAGTAGATAAAACTTTACAGAATGGGTCTTTTTCCATTCGCTAAAAATCACAATTCAAGATTTGCACGATCCATGCAACTACCGTTTTGACAGTCTTGTAGATTCATAGAAAGCAACACTTCCTTAACAACCGTTTTGGAAATCATGTATATCTTGTTAGTGGAAAAGTAGTAAGTTTGAACACACTTGAGGATGAGTACTTAGATAGTTCGAGGCCTTCATCATGCTCCCCTCAAGCATCGGTGATCAAACCTCCCTCCCAACAAGTCACTAAAAACATGGAAAAATAATAGTTTATCCAAGATACCATGGTGTTAACACCTGTCTAACCATAACAAAAAACAAGACAAACCCTAGTTTCTCTTGATAGTGGAAGTAATGATGATAGAACCCTTGGAGATCCTTTCAAGGTTAAAAAGAAACAAAAAGCTAAACCTTCAAGCCCACCAAAGGAAAATCCTCCTGAATCACCTATTAAGGAAGACATTAAATAGGGAAATCAAAGATGTAAACCTCCTCAATTAGTTGTTAGTGAGCACATTTGTCAGTTTGAACTTGGCCCATTGATGGAGGAATCCATGTTCCAACCAACTAATGCATCAGTCAATAAATTAAAGAGGGAAAAAAAGAAAATCAAAATATTAAAATAGGAATTTGTGGAACTTACTATGTTGAATCAATATATTCAAAAAGAGAATGAGTGATTAAAGACATAGAGTCAAAGGTTTCAGGGAGAGAATAGGGAATTACATTTAGAAAACAAAAGACTGCATGAGAAGCTCCTTGATTCCATTAAGTCACCATGACAGAGAAGACAAACTCATAAGGTAACAAGGGCAGAGGGAGGTATTAGCATCTTGGTAAATACAGTAGGGTTCTCCTATAATTGTGTGCAATGATATCAGTTTTGTGTATTTGTCTTGCATGAGGACATGCAAGTGAACATGTGTGAGGGAGATTTCGGTCTCCCATTTGACATAACTAGCTACCCCTTTTCCACTATTATCGTACCCTTTTATATCTACATTGTCATGAATTCCTATGCTTCTATGCATACAAACCCTCAACAAGCATTAAGAGGTAATAGTTGCTCATTTTATTACTTTCCTAAGTCTTTAGTAGTTTTAAATTGGGTTTTTAAGATAATTTTACTAATGATGGAATGTTTAGTTCACTTTTGGTACCTCTAGGTGACTTTTGGTACCAAGGGTTGTTTGTTTTTCATACATGTGGCTACCCAAGTGAGAAACTAGTAATATGGGTATTGAAGATCGACCTAGCAAGATGGCATACCTCCTTTGATTCATGCCTAGACCTCTCCATATGAACGCAAGATCAGGTCAATTGATGGTCAGATCTCCTTGTGCACTATATGTTAACGATGTCATTCCTATGACAACAAAACACTATTTGTATGCATTCCCATGTCATACAAATAATGTATAGAGTGATATGGTCATTTTTCAAACTCCTATATTCGTCCAAGTGGATATAGAAGATCTGACAAAGAACACTACTTCTTGGTACCCTAGCTATTTTGATAGCTCTATTTCTTAAAACAGGGGAGTCGTGCTTATCCTTATAATTAGTCTTTTCTATATATATTGTATAAATTTTAAAAGGATGAGACAAGACGATTATAAGGTTTTTTTTTAAATATCAATTGTAGTTTGAGTAATCACATCTATATTCCCAGTTTTATTGTGACATGTATTGTTAAACTTATTGTAATAGACTCTCTTATAATGCAAGCCAGATTTTGATCCAAATGGTATCATCTTGATATTTCTATAGTGATTGAAAGTCATTCGCACATCATCCAATTGGGAAGCGCCCCTCACCTATAATGCATAGCTATCATGTGTACTAGTTAGTTTAGTGCATAGTTGTAGTTAGGGTTTTTATTATTGTGTTTGTGTTATTTTTCTATAACAATTATATCATTTCCTCATATGTGTTGTATGAAGGGGAATAAATGGAATAATCTGTTCCGTGTAACTCATTTATTCAAAATTATTGGGGAGGGAGGAGATGATAATAGAGGTTCAATTTTTGATAGGATTTTCTTGCTTTTACAACAAGTTGTGATATTTCGTACACATAGTTATGTGTGTTATAACGTTTTATGAAGCAGAGATTATGTGTGTTTGTATCTTAGAAATGTTGATGCTCATTTATTTCGGGATTGATATCAATCATTCGTAGCATTTACTCTAAGTTGTGTGATATATTAATCTTTTATTTGGTTTGATTCATTGTGGTTCATTATGAAGTTGAAATTATTGTAGTTAACCTCTAAGATTGAATCAACCATTGTTACAGGTACAATAATTCTCTTAGAAAAGGATTGTGTTTTGAGTCTTTATAAGGTCAGGGCAAAGAGGATTGGCATCAATTTTTCTTATAGTTTTAATATTATGGTTTTAACACTCTATTTGAGTAGTATTTGATTACCTTATTGTATATGTTATGCTTCATATTTACAATACTTGATTTCATGTGATTATAAACAATCTCTATAATCCTGTGATTCTTAAACCTAACCTTCTTTTCGATAGCAAGAACATTAAACCACCGAGTGAATGATTTCATCTGAACTTTACAAGGATATTTAGAGCAAGGACTAGTAAGTAGTTTTCATAATTAGTGTGTGTTTATTAGCTTTAAAGCTTAATTTATGCATAGATAAAGTTAGTTGTTTACTAGTATCAAAGACAAGACTATATTGTAATTGCATTCATGTGAGTTAGGTAACTTAGGATTTGAGATAGGAAGCCTTTAAACGCTAAAGTTGAATTTAGCATTAGCTTTGTGTGAGTTAGATTTATTTCTTGAAATAGATCATAGAGTGATTTCTTTACTTGATTAGTAAGCAGGATAATTTATACTCCATATCATTTCCTACACATATTGTGCCTATAGCTCACAAATTTACTAATTGGATTGACAAGTAAATGGTTTATTCACGACGATTAAATAACCCAACACCCTCTACCCACACTTATGAAGTAGCTCAATGGTTAAACAAATGATATCTACATAGGTAATGACAATGGGATGCTTTACAACAAGAGGTGATTTTGAATAACTATCAGGAAGAATTTCTGACTTATTTGGAGTGTGGCTCCAATACCCTTGATTCTAATCCTCTTTTCAACCTTCACTAGTTTCTTCTAGTGGATTCACACTCCACCATTGAAAATTTTAGAAGCCCTAGTTATTGGTAAAGTGGAAGGATGTTAAATATCTAGGATTTGTGTTTATCTTTTTTGTACTTATGCTTCAATAAATTCCTTTCTATCAAAATAAATTTTGCACATAAAACTACTATATTACAGATCATTTGTACTTGTTTGCTTTGATTAGACTATATTTAATTGTTTTCTTTGGTATGCTATATTTAAACACTTTTAGTGGTTCAATTTATTCATCGAATACCCTACTACAAGTTGAGTAATATATGGGATCCTTTATAACCCTATCATTCTTGATGTATGCAAGCTCTCCCACCATTGTTGGGAGTTGTCTTCGATCTTGGTAGAAGACCTACAAGATATCCTTTGAATTCACCCTTGAGAACCACCCTCTTAGGATTACCCTTGCTTGGATCAACCTTATTAGGAAGCATTAACATTAACATCCCTTTGATAACTTCATCTTCAATCATGCCTAACACTAGTACTCAACTAAGTGTTTAATAAAATTTTATGGCTAAGAACATGCCATCAAACTTGTAGCCAAACACTACCTAATATCCAAATGTGAAATTCATGGCATCACTTAATACACTCAATTTAACCAAGTTGAAAAAGGATACTATCTTTTATGATGTCACTTAGATAGCTATGATTACCAGACTATCTATATATATTCGTAATTTTGAAGGTAAGCCAATGATAATCCTAGAAATCATGTGATGAATTTCCATTTATGGTGTTCCCCCAACAAAATTGTAGAGGAATCCATTAGGCTAGTACTCTTTTAGAGAACCTTGATTGGACTAGTGGCTAAGTGTTATGTCAATGAGCCCATGCGTACCCATGCCACATCTACATCACTTTCAAATTCCTTTCTTAGATATTTCAAACTCCCAATTCGGTGTAACCTAGGAACAAAAATTATTTTGGAACTTTATTAGACCACTTCACCCACGTCATTAATCACATCCATGAGTGGCATAGATGTTGTAATTTATGTAAAATTCAATGAAAAACTCCTCTTAAACTATTTTCTCTCGTCCTTGATGCATTTGATAGCAAAGGATGTAGCGACCACCATGTCATAGATTAAGGAAGAAGCCATAACCAAATAATAATAAATTGACTTGATTTGCACCCAATCCATCTATTTGTACATTGTATTCCCTAATCCCTCTCATCCTCAACCCTTTGAGTGCAAAACATCTAGGTCCTCACATTCTGTTAAGGGATTGATTATATCCATGACCCAAATCAGTTTATCCAGTTACCCCTTGACTTCATATGACACCAACCCATATAATGAAAATTATGGAGCTCCCCCTTCATCATATGGTGTCAATAATAATGGAAATCATTATGGTGGTATGATAGCACATGTTTTCATCACTTCATATATGCCAGATTCCTTCCCTACTCATTGGTATGGAATATAACCTTCAAGGGACCGTATACCTCATCAAAGTATGTAATGTACTTCTCAAATCACACATCATCCTTCCAATAGTGCCAACTTCGAGGGAGGCACTTCCACATCTTACAACCCATATGGAAATCCCTAAGGGATGAATCCATATTATCCATTCCATAATCCTCTCAGTATCATGTTGGGTTCAACTTTCTTTGGACCTCCAAACTGTAACATCCCCCCCACCTATGATCAAAGACTCATTATTAAGCTAAAAAATTAAAGTGCTTAGAAATGATCCAAACCCAAACTACAGCGAAGAGCTCCTCGCTAGGAATCTGGCACATTTCATTTCATCAAAAACCGACTCTGGATGAGGAAGTTATGACCTGCTGTTCGTTTTCCTAAATAGCTAAAAAAATTGTAGAACAGTGACAAGTTGATGACATGGCAGCCCAGTCAACATAACAGGTATATTCAGGGAATATTCTCCAGTTTTTTCCCAATGACACTGTGACAAGTGTCAAAACAATATTCACTAGTGAACTTTGGAGGTGATTTTTTTTACAGTTTATCCTAAGGTTGAATGAGAATTTTTTTGTTTGTTTGGAATAGTCCAACCAGAGATGGACACGTGGTGCAGCCAGGGGCCACCATGTTACCCCTCCGGTGGACCCCATCCAAACTATGGATTGACTAAAGGTCGAAGTTCATGTTATATCAAAGTTGTAATTATTGTTATAAACCTAAGTTTCAAACTATATACAAGTGGTGCATATCCGAATTCGGGTTGAATGATTTTATCCAAAGTTTAAAACTTTGGGATGGGCAAAGACATTTGGAGAAAAAATATTGTGCGGGGGTCGGGTTCGAACCCACGACCTACCTTGCACCAACTAGGCGCCTTACCACCTTACCTCTCTGTTGGGTCTTAACCACATAGGACTTCAACTTATATTTAATATTGACCGGATCTGATGGCGGGAGTTTGGAGGGGCCCAGCACCGCAGGCCATTGCCCTCCCCATACAACCTTGCTGCAATGACCACGGGCAGAGCGGAGTTAAAACGACGAAGTTTAGTTATAAGTGAGGCTTAATTAATGTAAATTTGGTGTTTAAGTTAATTAAACTTGATTATGTTAAATTGCGCTTATGCGCAAATAATACATACTTATCCACTTATCACTACAATTTATTGCTAATTAAACTAGAATTAAAATGGTGTAAGGTTTAGCAGACTCCGCTAGTTTCAGAGGAATCCCCATTTTTTCGGAGCTAACTAGAGTCTCCTCCAGTTTTGGAGGCATTTCCCTAGGAAAATTTGTTTTGACCATATCTGGAGCAATTGTCGACCAATTTTGGCTCAGGAAGAGTCATTCCTAGTAGATTTTGATGTTTTGGACACATTGGAGCAGGTTTCAGAGGTAGTAGGAGATTGTAAACATCAATTTTTTCACAATTGATATAATACAAAGGCCCAAGCGATGGAAGCTGGATCGAGGAGATGTAGCCTAGGAGGGGTGAAATCCTTCATCAAAACTGTGTTAATGGATCAATTATGATGGTTTGATGTGTGTTTGTTTTCTATTGTTCAACATTTAGTTTCAATGTTTTTGTGTTCAAGAATTCAACATAATCTCCACACATTTACTTGTTAAACAATCATAAGAATTTCAATAAGCCCATGTACATGAAGAAAAGATCATCACTTTTAATATAAATCTGAAGATGAAATTAGCACAATAAAACTAAAATTCAAATTAATATCAAGATGGTATTAGAGAAAAGGTTATTTCCTTTTTTCTCTTGAGTTTTGTGCAAGTAGGGTTTTAATGGTTGCAAATTTGTGATGCTTAGAAGGTTGAAGTTGTAGAGAGGAGAAGGGAAACTATTGGTTGTTAGTCCTGAGGTTAGTACCATAATAAGGAGAGCTACAAGAGAACCATATGGTTCTCCACCCAAAGTTTCACTCCCATTTGCACTTGAAGCACCTCAAGTTTTATCTCTAGAAGCTGAGATTGAAGAGGTACAAGTTGCACCAGAATATGAGTTGATTGAAGAAGTACAAGTTGCTCCAGAAGTTGAGCTTGAATCGACAGCCATCATGTGAGGTGTAGGAGAGACTAAAGGTCTTTCAGAAGAGGAAGCATTCAAGAAGGCTTTCTATAACCTAACTGAGAGGGTTAGGATCCTCTTTAAAGAGAGGAACACCAGGATGGTTGGAGAGAATTCTAAGTCTCCACATCGAGAGGGAACCTCAGAAGGAAAGAAGGATGAAGAGAAGGATTCAAAGGGCAGTGGAGGAAAGCCTCCTCCATCTCCACCATCCTCATCATATCCATCAACATCATCTTCCACTTCCACCATAAAAACCACCCATACTCATTCAAAAACACCAAAAGTAAAAACTCCTTACTCAAATTGGACATTAAGTTTGAACTTCCCATCTACAATGTAGAATTAAATGCAGAGAAGTTGGACAATTGGATCCGTCAATTGGAGGTTTATTTCAGAATTCAAAACCTACAAGAAGATGACATAAAGATCTAGTTGGCTTCATTGAGGATAGAAGGAGAAACACTAGTCTAGTGGGAAGCAAAGACTCAAGAGGAAATGTGAATCCATGGTAAGATATCCATTTCTTGGGTTGATTTTATTTCTTCAATCAAAAGAAAATTTTATCCTTTATCTTACATGCAAAAAGCCATTATGAGTTGGCAAAAATTTAGACAACTCAAGGGTCAAACAGTTCAAGGATATACCCAGGAGTTTAGGAAAAGGGATTTGATGTTAGGAATAAACTTGAATTCCCAAGACACACTCTTGAAATCCATTGGGGGTTTACATTCCTATTTGAGATATAATATCCTTATGTTTAACCCAAGAAATTTAA
Source organism: Pinus albicaulis (assembly GCA_034641835.2). Taxonomy (NCBI): domain Eukaryota; kingdom Viridiplantae; phylum Streptophyta; class Pinopsida; order Pinales; family Pinaceae; genus Pinus; species Pinus albicaulis. The sequence goes on along the minus strand of CM076572.1, from coordinate 1,201,401,793 downwards.
ATGAAGTTTGTGTGCAAGCCACACATCTTGAAGCAAGGCCTGAAAGAACATTCAGGAAGAGGGTAGTAAGAAGAAGCCATTCAAGGGTAAGGGAAAAGAGAAGGGAGGAAAATGGAAGGGAAAGAAGAATGCAAGTGTTAAGAAAGAAGGGGAGAAAACTAAATGCAAACATTGTTCCAAAGAGGGGCATGATGAAACCCATTGTTGGAAATTACATCCTGAACTAAGGCCTAAGAAACCAAACAACAAGGGGAAACAAAATATCACTGCCACCACACAACATGATCTTGTATCTGATTCTGCTGATGAGAACGAGATTATAGCCATGGTAAAAAAGGGAAAATAATCCATAGCAAGCACTAGTTCCTCAAATTGTCACAACAAAACTCCAAATGAAGAAACAAGGATAGAGTTGTTCCATGTAAGGGCGATTTCAAATCATACAAATATTGATGCATTATTTGATAGTGGGTCACAAGCAAACTTGATTTTAGAATGGTCAAAAAGCTTAACATTGAAACTATACCACATCATAAGCCATATCCATTGGGTTGGATAGTCAAGAATTCCAATTTACAGGTTACAAGGAAATGCATATTCCGGCTAGCCATTACTGCAAACTTTGTTGATGAAGTTGAGTTAGATGTAGTTCCACATGACATTTTAGGAATTATCTTGGGAAGTCCATATTTGTATGACAGGAAAGCGGTATTTTATCGCCATGAGAAAAAATATCATTTTCTCAAGGATGGGGTGGAGTATATTGTGAGAGCTCATCGCAAAAAGCTGAATATTTCTTTAGTTAATGCAGGTAAAATGAAGGGACTAGTTAATGCAAGTAAAAATTTTGTGCTTCTTATGATCAAGAAAAAGGATGATATGGAATATGAATCTTTTGAAGGTTGTGATGAAAAATTAAAATCTGATTTGTTTGATGTGGTAAGTCAGCATGGAGAGATGTTTCAGGAACCAAATGGTTTACCTCCCAAGAGGGGAATTCAACATGAGATTCAGCTGCAACAAGATGTTCCATTTCCAAACATTGGCATGTATTGCATGTCAATCATGGAGAGTATGGAAATCAAGAAGCAAATCCAAGAATTTCTGAACAAAGGTATCATACGCCCATCTACTTCGCCATGTGGCTCACTGATTGTTTTGGTACCAAAGAAGGACGAGACTTGGCACATGTGTGTGGATTTTCGTGCACTAAATAAAATCACGGTAAAGAATCGCTATCCACTCCCAAGAATTGATGATTTTCTTGATAAGTTAAGGTATGCAAATCATTTCACTAAGCTAGACTTACGAAGTGGTTATCATCAAGTTAGAATAGTTGAAGAGGACATTTGGAAAACTGCATTTAAAACTAGACAAGGATTGTTTGAGTGGCTAGTTATGCCATTCGGTCTAACCAATGCTCCAGCTACTTTCATGAGAGTTATGAATGATGTAATAAGACCATTTTATAGATGAATTTTTCATTGTTTACTTAGATGATATTTTGATATTCAACAAATCAAGAGGTGAACATGTCATGCATGTGAACAAGGCACTTGATGTATTGAAAAAAGAGCAGTTATTTTTAAAGATGTCGAAGTGTGAGTTTGGCAAGACTTCTTTAGTGTATTTGCGACACATTTTTGGAGGAGTTGAGTTGAAGATAGACCCTTCCAAGGTTGAGGTCATTGTGAATTGGCCCAAGCCCAATACAGTTACAGAGGTAAGAAGCTTTCTTGGGGCAACACAATATTGGAGGAAATTCATTGCTAATTTTTCTTCCATTGCAGCTCTGTTACATGCATTGAAAAGTGTCAAGAAAGTCTTCCGTTGGGAGATATGCAGAAAAAAAAAATTGATGCTTTAAAAAAAAATATCAGTTCAGCACCGGTATTGGCTCTTCCGGATCTTAGACAACCATTTGAGATCCAAACAAATGCTAGTGATTATGCCATGGGAGCAGTTCTCATGCAGCATGGTAAGCCCATTTCGTTTCATTCTGAAATTTTTAATGGAGCTGTGACTAACTATCCCACCTATGACAAAGAGTTATGTACATTGGTACAAAGTGTAAAGAAGTGGAAGCACTATTTGAAGGGGAAGGAGACCATTATCCATACCGACCATCAGCCATTGCAACACTTACAGTCACAATTAAAGTTGCAGCAATCAATACACTTCAGATGGATGGGATTTCTACAACAATGCCATTTGGTTATCAGGTATAAAAAGGGAGTCTATAATAAGGTAGATGATATGCTCTCTAGGCCTATTGTAAATTCATCTATTATACTCAAGCACAATTCAGTTATGCATGAAAGTTACATTGAACAATATGCATATGATAGTGAATTTCGAGATGTGTATGAAAGCTTGAGTCAAGGAAACCAAATTGAAGAGTTAGATTATCATGTGCATAACAATTTTTTGTATCACTTGGGCAAGTTATGTATTCCACAGGGAGAAAGAAACAATATCATACAAGAGGCGCACACTTCATTGATTGCTAGATATTTCGGTGTAGGCAAGATGGTGGTGAATCTCCAGAGGTGTTGTTATTGGCCACACATGATTGATATTGTATCTCATTTCATTAGAGGATGTTATTTGTGTGAAATAAGTAAGCCTAGCAATGGGAAACTAGGATTGTACACTCCACTTCCAGTACCTTCACGTCCTTGGGAGAGTATCTCAATGGATTTTATAGGAGGTCTTCCAATGTCAAGGAAAGATCATGATTACTTGTATGTAGTTGTAGATAGGTTCAGAAAAATGTGTCTTTTGATGCCATGTAAAAAAAAAAATTGTGTCTGAACAAACATCTGATCTTTTCTTTCAAAATGTATGGGTTCATTTTGGTCTTCCTACTTCTATTATAAGTGATCGTGATTCCCGGTTGGTTGGGATTTTTTGTCAAAATTGTGGGACATGATGGAAACTAAGCTGAAGAAGAGTACATCCTTTCATCCGCAAACAGATGTACAAACCAAGGTGGCTAACAAGACAGTCATTCATCTTCTTAGAGGTTATTGCAGCAAACATCCCAAGTTGTGGGATGTGACAGTTTCATTACATTCAACATGCATACAATAGGGCAAATCATTCTTCCACAAACACATCGCCGTTTGAGGCATGTCTTGGGTACTTGCCAAGATCGCCTCTGGACTTCAAATTTGAGAAATATGTCGCTATAGATGGTCATAGTGACATAGATAAGGCAAGGAAGTTCATTGAGAAAATTCAGTTGGTACATCACATAGTGCAAGAACAACTTGAAAAGAGTCATGTCAGCTACAAGTCAAGGCATGATAAACACTGTGTTGATCACAAATTCTAGGTTGGTGATGAATCTTGGTTATATATTAGCAAAGAAAGACTTCAAGTGGAAGGTAAAAAGCTTAATCCAATCCGTTATGGTCCCTTTAAAATTATGGAAAATATTGGTAACAATGCATTTAAGCTAGATTTTCCTCCTTATATGCAAATATATTTTGTCGTTAATGTTGAAAATTTGAGATTGTTTGAGCCTCCATTGATTGATGATCAAGGAGAGCATGTTCAACTGCCATCAATAGATGATTTCTCGCCATAATATATTGATGAACTTCAACAAGATCTCATACTTGATAGAAGAAACAAAACTTCAAGAAGAGGGAATGTTGAATACCTTTGAGTGGGACTCAAGGGACAAAATCCTTTCAAGGCCAAATGGATGGAGAATGAAAGGGTGAGCAATTTGTACCTTCACCTGCTAAATAATTGATAGTGTCTTTTTGGGTACAAAAGGATTTTAGTGGGGAGGAATTACCAGAGGTTCAGTATTAAGCTCAAACATGAAATTTCTCAAAAATTCTCCAAACTAGAACGACAGTGAAGAGCTCGCCACCAAGAATCCGGTGCAATTTGTTTTATCAAAAACCAACTCTGGATGAGGAAGTTATGACCTGATGTTTGTTTTCCTAAACATATAATAATTTTGCAAAACAGTGACAGGTTGATGACATGGCAGCCCAGTCAGCATACCAGGTATATTCAGGGAATATTCTCTAGTTTTTTCCCAATGACACTGTGACAAGTGTCACAACAAGATTCATGAGTGAACTTTGGAGGTGATTTTTTTTACAGTTTAGCCTAAGGTTGAATGAGATTTTTTTTTAGTTTGGAATGGTCCAACCATAGCTAGACACGTGGTGCAACCAGGGGCCGCCATGTGCCCCCTCTGGTGGACCCCATCCAAGCTATGGAATGAAATGCAGGTCGAAGTTCATGTTATATCAAAGTTTAAATTATTGTTATAAACCCATGTTTAAAACTATATACAAGTGGTGCATATCCGAATTCGGGTTGAATGATTTTATCCAAAGTTTAAACCTTTGGTATGGGTGAAGAAATTTGGAGCAAAATTATTGTGCGGGTGTTGGGGTCGAACCCATGACCTACCTAGCACCAACCGGGCGCCTTACCACCTCATCTCTCTGTTGGGTCTTAACCATATAGGAATTCAACTTATATTTAATATTGATCAGATCCAATGGTGGTAGTTTGGAGGGGGCCAACCCCCTCCCTATACAACCTTGCTGCAATGACCATGAGAAGAGTGGATTTAAAATGACACAGTTTAATTATAAGTGTGGGTTAATTAATGTAAATCCAGTGTTTAAGTTAATTAAACTTGATTATGTTAAACTGCACTTATGCGCAAATAAAACATACTTATCCACTTATCACTGTAGTTTATTTCTAATTAAACCCGAATTAAAATGGCAACCGGTTTAGCAAACTCCTCCAGTTTCAGCGAAATCCCCATTTTGTCGAAGTTGACTGGAGTCTCCTCCAATTTTGGAGGCATTTTACTAGGAAAATTGAGTTTGACCATATCTTGAGCAATTTTCAACCAATTTTGGCTCAGGAAGAGTCATTCTTGGTAGATTTTGATGTTTTGGACACATTAGAGCAAGTTTCAGAGACAGTAGGAGACTATAAACAATTTTTTTTTTTCACAATTTAGCTAATACAAAGGTCCAAGCCATTGGAGTTGGACCAAGGAGATGTAGCCCAGGAGGGGAGAACTCCTTCATCAAAAAAATGTGTTAATGGATCAATTGTTATGGTTTGTTGTTGTTCAACATTTAGTTTCAATGTTTCTATGTTCAAGAATTCAACATAATCTCCACACATTTACTTGTTAAACAATCATAAGCACTTAAATAATCCCATGTACATGAAGCAAAGAACATCACTTTTAATATAAATCTGAAGATGAAATTAGCACAACAAATATACCATTCAAATTCAGATCAACCTAATCATCAACATACCATATATTAAGAGGGGGTGGTTACTATATTGACCCAAGATCCAAGGTATCATTATGGAAATGTGGTCTAAAAAAATCAATCTCTTCAACTCACTTAAAGCCTGACTTTGACATCACCATTGTGTTCTTCTCGTCAAGTTGATTATGGTGATATAAAAATTTACCTCAATCGAACCTTTGGATCAAGAGGTATGACCATTGAAACTTTGGTGAATTAGATAGTGCCACATCACCGCCTCAACCACATGGAAGCCACACAGCTATACCCCCTAGCTAGCCCCCCAACACCACATTACAAGTGGTAAATGGTTGTCGATCGATTCATGGGTTTGGGCTCCACGACCCCACGCTTTGCACTAAAATGAAACCTTTACCTATATGCACAAATACATATATACACATATATGTTATCGAATCCTCGATGACTGTTATTTGGCACCAAACTTCATGTCTCTTGGGTTCTGTTACCTGGCCATTGCAATTGTGAACTTGATGTTTTGCTCCAAGATTGACCCTCTAGGTTGACCTGTCTGTGGGTCCACGCATCTACATCAATGATTAACCTTCCAGCGTTGCGTTTATGTTGTCACAACCCAGCCTCACATCACCCTGCTCGTTTTAAGAAATTTCTTTTGTCTATACTTTCGAGGAACAACCTTTGGCTTACGTGACCTAACGGGTGCTCTCCCCGGTAATATCAATGATTCTTATTGGTCCTCACCGGCGTTAAGCTAACAATCTTTCCAACTCAACACGGTTCTTGTCATCCCGTCTCTTCCCTTTTAGAGACTTTCTATGGGATTACAATATGCGAACCCTATGGGATTATGTTATCCCAAACCATTGCCTAGTCGTCGATCACCTCCACCAATTAAATTTGGCCACTCATAATGTCAGCCTTGTATTGAGTTATGCTGCAATATTATAGCTATTGATTTTTCCTTGGATTCGGCCCTTAATCGGCCTAGTGAATTACGTCACAAAAATATATAAGGTTAAATAGGCTAAGGATAAGACCTTTCTACTTGAGTCATTTGCGAAGGTTTACGACCATGAATTTGCCACGGTGGCTCTGCAAATTCTTAAAATCAGACCATAATTCAACATCTTTATTGAGCTAGGTGAAGCATGCACTAGTGATATCCCTTATGAGCTTGCAACTAGGTCATCTTTTGAAGGTTTTTAATGGAAAAAACATAAAACGCTAAACAAAGACTTTCCCATTTAGCCCCTCGAGACTTGCAGTCTACTTGATTTGTCAATAGCTTATGGGAATAGGTCAATCTCAGCACAAAGGTACCAAGGCCCCTCTTGAAGTTCCAACCAACATGAAAAGCTTACAACAATGACCGAAAAGCATATGGTGCCCAAAAGGTTGCAAGGGAATAAACAACACTTAAATAAACAAGGAATACCCTCGTTCAGTTCAATCACAAGCATGGACCATAAGCATTGTCACTTAACTGGCAGTGACACAAGTCTACAATAATTTCATTCGGTTGAACAGGAATTCTAGGAAACTTGAACACAAAATTTCCCAATATATGAATACCCACTATGGAGTACCAATCAAATTGATCACCATGGATAAAACCAGTCATTTAAGTAGGGATTTCCCCATGCCATATCCACACAAAGACAACACACTCAACCTTGAGACTTCAACTATAACAATTGCATAGTAAGGATGCATATATGTATGGAATATAAAAAATTAAATCCATTTCATTCAAGCTCATGAGGTTGTGCCTCACACAACACCAGATGTAATTTTATTAGACTGAGCCCTTAATAAAATGGATGTATGGACCCAACACTAGGATATGCATCACTGAAGACTTGAAGAAGACTCTTACATAAACAACAGGTCAATGAGGATAAAAGAGGAAATCCTCCATATTACCACGTTGCAACACAATAAGGCAATACAAGCTTGAAATCAACACAACCATCATATTGGAATATAGAAGAAGAATGCTCATACTAATGGTATCATAATATAACTAGTATTCTTATACACTACACTAGCAACCTTAAAACAATAACACAACATAATAGTAAATTCCATAAATATGAATCACATATTCATGTCTCATATATTATTGAAATCATTACAAACCAGAAATACAAGGCTCAATCATTAACGTAGATAATACATGAGAAACACTTATCTTATGGATTTTTTTTGGCCAAATGAGTATGGGACTATGACTCTCCACCTAACCATAGATATTTGCAGCCAATTCTCACTTGCAACTATCACCCCCGATCCAAATTCCAGAGATTGAGAGGTATTTTTCTCAAAGGTTAAAACACAGTCTTTAGTGGCTTTAGGGACTCTAGAGGCCTCTCCACCTCCACCCTCCAATTGAGTCACAAGAAAAAATGCACAGGGAATCGAGAGGCTCGAGGACATCAGAACCAAAAAAAAACAAACCTACAACAAGGAATCCATTTATAAATCCTCCAAAAAAATTTATAGGAATAATTCCTCCACCAAAACCCTTTGGGATTTGTCAAGAATCACCATCTACACCCTCTGGCTAATGGAAACTTTAGAGGAAATTTCTTTCCCACCTGGAAGTGATTTCCTCCCTGACTCCTTGCCAACCAAAATTTGTCTCCCCTCTATATTTCTGCTACGCTCTTTCTCTGCTCATGGTGGTGTTGAACTCCGTGATCCCTCCCTTTTGAGTGATTTTTTATGTTCTCTCTCCCCTAAGACTTTACCTATTCGTTCCTCTCCCCTGCTGCCTACACAAACCATACTCAATATATTATTTTCTCGTTATCTTGTGCAATATCACAAGGAAATTATGGTCCTCATACTTCTAATTCAATCCCATAAATTAGAGGAACACCTTGTCATTAAAGCACAACCACCATCCTTCAATGGCTGTCACATAATTTTGATTTTTCCTGCAGCAAATAAACATGAGAATCCTAGGCAATTACTGTCCTCAGTCTCTGGAATTCGTGTCCCATAACTCAACCCCTATTTCTTTTATAAAAGTACTTACATTGTACATATGAGATTGAGAAATTGGGTTGTACACCAACTTAGTAGGTTCAATCATTTGAATAGTTAAACATGGTCACCCCTCCCCCCCAACCCCCAAAAATACAAAAAAGAATCACAAAATAAAACAAAGGGATGACTAAGGACAAGGAGGAAATCCCCAAAAGAAAAACCAAAATGCTAGGAGCAATTCTAACACTGGTAACCAACCCTAGAATCCAAACAACAATCAATAAAATTCGGGCAAGAAAAACAACTTAAGGACCAATTTCCCTTTTACGTCATATGGTGAATATGCTCATTACCCTAACTATTTCCCCCAAAATCACATACTTCAAAACCATGAAGGTAACACAGGGCCAAGGGCCTATATTTCAACAAGGGACACCCCCTCCATAGTTGCATTTCCCTCAACCTCATCAACCTATAGTCTTACAAAATCCCTTCCCACAATGAGGGGTTGTCACTACTCAACATGAAGCCAATATTTATTCTCTACCCACCAAAAAATAACCTCTTACGGGATTAGCTCAACCTAGAGACCAAACCTATTAGAAATTTACATGAATATAGTAGACATCCACCTAAAATCATGTAACCATTAGTATGGTGTACCCTCTAACTCACTTCCCACCACTTCAGATCGCCGCAACCTATGGATAGTGACATTTTAATAATCCCACATCCTAGTAGCAACCCTACCTCATAGGTACCAAAGGCACCTATAATATGTACCACTCATAACCCAAATGTAAGAGATGTACATAGTTATATAGTAATGGATGATCTAGCTCAATCACTTGCAGCCATGTCTATACTAGAGGTGTTACAAACATGTCCTTCCTAGTGAAAGGGTTTTTTATATACATTGGAGATAGTTCACCTATCTAATTCATGTTTGATCACATTCAAACTAGACAAATATAAACCCCAACTACTATCCTTAGTCACATTCCAAATCACAATATTAACTATGTGTAACATCGTCCTTCACTGATGCATTATAGATTAGGGTGGATGAACATGCATTGTGTCTAAATCCATATGGAAAATATTGGGTTCCCTTGAGATCACGTAATTAGCTATCGCCCTTTGGGCCCATGATGGTCACCTATCCGAATTTGAAGGATTCTATCAAAATGTCTCCATCAAGCTAATAAGAAAGATAGTCTTAATCAACATTGAGGTCATTGATGTACCCTTGGACAACAACGTCCTCCTTGGATGTAGTTAGATATACTCCATGAGAGTGATGGTATCTTTTATCTTTTGATTGATTATATTCCCCCACTATAGAAAGGTTTTCAAAATCAATAATCTCACTCATTTTGAGCCATGGCCACCCCCAACATTATACAACTTACTCCTTTCATTTGGGGTGCAAGTGCATATATCCCATTCTTTGTGGATACTAGCCTAGGAACTTTCAAATATTCCACTCTTCTTATCATTTACCAAGGAAACCCCCCTCAAATATCTCTTGATTCCACAATTTTTTGCACCATTATGTTCATGTTGGAAAAACCTTCATTTTCATCACCCACCCTAGAGAAGACATATATACCAAAGCTTACCATTGTAACAACCCTGGTAAAAATCCAAGTAAAAATATATAAGACCATTGTTGATGGGACACGTATTCCAAGCTGAGTGGTGGGAAAAACATCCTAGCAGGTGTTCATTCATTTTATTATGGCTAAAGGAAATTGGGAAAGACAATGGCAAAGGCATTGGAAAGGCATGAGGCATTAATTGGAATTTTATTTATGAAAATAATGGAAATTAGGATAAAAGGAAGCTAAAAGGTCACAGGTTGCATGTGAGGAGGAAATTGAAGGAAAATAATGGAAAATGAATAAAATAGAGGTCTCTTTAATAAAAGGATTCTGAGGATTAGTTGGTAAGATTCTGTTTAGTTCATTTTTGGAGCTCTCATTTCTCTTTCTCTCTCTCATACTCTTGGCCACCCAAATTTTTCTTGGAGCACTCCAGGAGAGTGTGGATACTTGGTGATTTGGAGCAAGAAGGAAAAGTAAGAGCAGGAAAATGCAGGTGGACATCGGGATCAATAGCTACAACGAGATTTTATTGTAGGTATTGATTTTTATGTATGTTTTCCTCACTGATGTTGGCATGCATGATGTATGCATGTGGATTGCCTATACTTTCCATTTCTTGTACAACCATGGTATTATGGGTTTATTTACATCGATTTTTTGCTGGTTGGTTCTCATGATTCCTTTAATTGTGGGTTGAGTTATTAGTTCATGGAATCCTTGGTTGGACAAATGTTCTGTAAGCTCGACGGAAAAATTTGGGTTGAGTTACTAGTCGTGGAAGCCTTGGTTGGACAAATGCTCTAGAATCCCTAGGTGTGTTGAGTTACTAGTCCTGGAAGCCCTGGTTGGAAAAAACACTCTAGAGCTCTGGAATAGTTTGTATAGAGATCAATCCGTGATGGTTAGTGATGTCCAACCGTGAGGTGGAATCACTAGTTTGGGGTTGAGACAGTTTGGTCTATGGAGCGTTGGTTTGGTGTTGATTGATGTGTTTGATAAAGTCCCACATTCATGATTGGAATATGGCACGAGGGTGATTGGCTAAAGTGAGACTTGGCTCAGCCAATCTATGGTCGGGTGGAATGTGGAAGTACCATCTCTGGTTGGTTTTTACATTCAGTAATGAAGAGTTCATTCCTATGGTATTCGGTATGCAAATGTACTAGTTTATGTATGGATTCCATTGCTACTATATCCATTGTATTTCTGTTGTTATTATGTTGTCTATAATCATGTATTCAATCAGTGATGATGTATGGATCTATCCATGTTTTTATGTATAAATGTATACAAAATGTATAAATGGTCAAATAGATTGTATTGTAGCTTATGATGTAGGGGAGCAATGCTTCTTATCCATTCTCAGATAAGTAAGAGACTCATCTGTTTAAATATGTTGTTTATACCTGCAGATGAAATTTTTGTGACATGTTTGACGAAATGTTTGTCATGGTGGGGTGGGGTCGGATGAGTTTCTGATCATGTGATTTCTTCCATGTCTTTTTTTAATGTTATTTATCCTCTTCTAAAGTTTCAGGAAGTTCTGGGAAGCTACTTGGGCTCAGGGGCTAAAAATGTGGTACAAATCCAGGAGCCGCAAGCACAAAATTGACCTTTTGGGGCCTTAGCCGGTACATTGACAAGGAAAGCCCATCGATTAGGGTATATAACTACTCCCTTTCCCTTAAATTCCCACGGCTAAGCCTCAAATGGGTAAAAATCAGTTCATCCTCAGGGAGATGTCAATGATGCAGTGTAAGGTTTGTTTTCATCTTTTCATCAGTTCCACTTCCTCAAACTCATCTAGGAGTTTGAATATGATATTAGTAGCATCTCGTCACATGTTTACCACTATTGGACGATTACTTGGGCAGATGTGGGAAGAGCGTGTTACAAAGCAGTATCAGAGCATGGTTCAACACTCGGACCGGATGGGTGATGTGTTGATCATGCATTTATGTTGGTTTCATATGCATTTAGTATGTTTGTAGTCTATATGTGCTTGTTGCATACGTGTTGTGTTGGCCATAGTGGTTTTTCCATGGAAGTGTTGATGGTGTTTTTGTCAACATGTTTTCATGAATGTATGACTGGTTATGTGCAGTTCTTGCTTATGTATTATTCGTCCACGCTTTCTTACATGTTGCTAAATGTTGTATATGCATTGCTTGTTTACACTAGGTCACATATTTTTTATGATTATGTGTTTTCTGTGTATGCTTGCTTATGTGATGCTATAGGTGGGACATGCATTGGTCGTTTATGATTGTTTATACATGTCAAGTGGGTGCATATGGTCAAGTTTTCATGGTTGGGTGAAGGTTGTTGTGCATAAGGTCATTGTATGCAATCAAGTCATCATGATGATATTGGTATGTTATGATGCTAATGTGTAGGCTAAGATAGAGCAGGAGATGCAAACCATCAAGGTGAAGTTGTAGCATTGGACCTCAAGGAAAGAGAAAATCGTCATACAAGTTTGCATGCTTGGCGTGTAGGTATTGTAGAAATTATATAACTTATGTGTTATATATCCAAGATTCTCCTGATCACACACTATTTTAACTTCATGCACAATACATAATCTATTCCACCATTGATCATCACATGCAGAAATTAAATCAATTGCAATGCACACATGAAACCATAAAAATTCACACACATTAACACAGTTGTTTAACGGGGAAGCCAAAAGCTAAAAACCCCAACTATCTATACATAATATATGTCATAGAGATCATGTAACAATCCTCATACAAAGCTGAACACGTCAAGCTCTTAGTACAATACAATCGCTACACACTAATCAGGCCCAATCTTGCAAATCCATGCACCGATATCTGCCACTTGCTAGCATGCCTCTACTGCGCAATACCTACTGAATAATGGCTCTGAATGAGTTATAATTAATCCAGTCTTGCTCACGCAATCCTCATTGGCATCTCCACTGAGTGTTGGATGCAATCAATGCATCACTATAGTCATAACTGATAGTCACACTTGCTCTTTCACCTACCTCTCCACTAGTCTCCATTGAAACTGTCATGCACTGTAGTTAACTAATGTATTCTTCAGTTGATTAATGAGTTATTATTTAGTGAATTAATTAACTAATTAAGTCACACCACTCTCACTAGTGTATCAATCAATTAGACTAGATACAACTAGCTCAACTGAGTCTAACCGAGTTAAACTAAATACAACTCCACCAACTACTTCTATAACTCCACCAAACTCTGTCACATGAGTTCCAACTGAAGTCCTCATGCATTAGCTCTAGTAAACCCTCAGGAATAGCGTAATGCCTTCTGTTAGCTGCTGTGCCACATCTGTGCACTTAACTGAAGTGCTCCAAGAGAATAAGATAATGTTTAGAGTCCAAATATTATTAAGAGCTAATAATATTTGACATATCTATTTTTAGATTGGAAATCTAAAAATAGATTCCTCCCAATATGTCTAAAAATAGAATTCCATCTATTTTTCCAACTTGACCAATCATCCACAAATAGCATCCTGCAACTCATAGAATATGATCGACATGTCTAAAAATAGACTTTGCGCCAAAAATAGCCTGCAGGCCCACTTAGTGAAGGCGACTCTTTTCACTAAGCTCATCATCTTGTTAAATCTCAACAGTCCCTCTCAACAAGATAGGGATTATCTGCCACCCCGATCCTGTCTCTATGGTATTCAAATTTTCTCCTGGTGAGCTCCTTCGTCAGAATATCTGCATCCTGATCCTCCCTAGGAATGTAAGAAAGTGACATGATATTCCGCTGCACACAATCTCTGATATGATGGTACCGAATGTCAATATGTTTAGATCTATCATGAAATACTGGATTAACCAAGAAATTAATGCAACTATGATTATCACAATATATCATAGTAGGATCTAAGTGTGAATCGAACAAACCGACTAGGATCTTCCTCATCCATATAGCCTTGCATGCAGCCAAACTTGCTGCCATGTAATCGACCTTCGTTGAACTGAGTGCCATGGATCTCTATTTCCTACTGTACCAAGAAACTGTTGTAGACTCGATATTGAATATCCCTCCAGATGTGCTCTTTCTGTCCATTGGGCTCCCTGCCCAATCTGCATCCGTGAAGCCATGCAACTTCAACTCATCTGATTGTCTGTACCACAATCCATATCCCTATGTGCCCCTGAGATATCTCAGGACATGCTTGCCTGCCTTCCAAAAGATCTTGGTAGGCTTAACCATAGCTTGTGAAAGCTGGTTAACAGCATAGCATATGTCCGGTCGTGTATTGATTAGATACATGAGCGAACCAACCAACTATCGATAAATAGTGGCATCCACTACCTCGGCCGATGTAGCATCCTCTTTCCTCCAACTACCAAGAAGAGGAGTGTCGATAGGCTTGCATCCATGCATGTGAAACTTCTCCAGTATCTCCTAGGCATACTTGCCTTGAGACACAAACATTCCACCCTTTCGCTGCCAAATTTCCAATCCCAGGAAATAATGAAGGAGGCCCAAGTCCTTCATCTCAAACTCCTTAGCAAGATCTGCCTTGTATGAGTGTATCAACAGTTCATCACATGTTAGTATCAAATCATCTACATAAAGTACAATGATCAGCAACTTACCCTCCACCAAAATCTGGTATAGGTTCAGATCCGCCTCACTCTTGGTGAATCCAAGTCTGGTGAAATAACTGTCTATCCATCTGTACCAAGCACGAGGTGCTTGTTTCAGTCCATACAATGCTCTTTTGAGCCTGCACACATGCGACTCGCTACTGAAGATTTCGAATCCTTTAGGCTACTCTATGTATACCTCCTCCTCAATGACTCTGTTGAGGAACACAGTCTCCACATCCATCCGATGAATGTGCCAACCCATCTGCGCTGAGAGAGCAAGGATGGTCCGTATGGAAGAATACCTTGCGACAGGTGCAAAGGTTTCTTCATAGTCAATCCCCTCGATCTGTGAGAAGCCCCAGGCAACAAATCTTGCCTTGTAATTCTCGATGCTTCCGTCAGCATCTTGCTTCACTTTGTAGATCCATCTCGAACCTACCATTGATTTCCCTTCCGGCCTTGGGACAATCTCCCATGCACTGTTTCTGACAATCGAATCATACTCTTCCACCATGGCATCTACCCATGCGGGATCCTCCACAACTTCCTCGAAAGAGGATGCCTCCGTCACGATACACTTGCTCATCAAAGCCATGTATCTAGTAAATCGGTCATTGACTGTCTCTATCTGCGTTGTGATGTAGGTGCTCCTACATTTTGCACTGCATCAAGATTCAGTCGCTTAGCTTCTATAGTGCGTTTCCGCCCTCTGATGTTTGGCGCTACATGAGTGGTTTCTTCCACTCCATGAACCTCCTCTTGTGGTTGATCCACATCCTGAGGCTCATCTTTAGGAACTAGTAGCTCCTCATTTGCATGCAAGGGTAGCTCTCTCTCAAGCGACAACTTCATGGCTTTCTCCTCATGAAATTTGATATCTCGTCGCACAACAGTCATCCAACTGTCTGGCAAATACACACGATAATTGTGTGGTGTTTCTGTGTACCCAAAAAATATCCCAACCTTTGCGGTCGACTCCAGCTTCTTCTTGGAATCCTTCGTCACATGAATGTAAACAGGTGAGCCAAAAATATTCAAATGAGAAATATCAGGCTTCTTACCAAAAAACACCTCTTCGGGTGTACTCATGCCAAGTACTCTATGAGGACAATAGTTTTGCACATAAACCGCAATGTTGCATGCTTCAACCCACAAGTGTATGGGAAGGCCCTGATCATGCATCGTCGCCCATGTAGCACCCACGATCGTTCTGTTAGTTCTCTCTGTTACCCCATTCTGCTGTGGGTTATGAAGCGCTATGAGTTCTCTTCGAATTCCTTCTGCGCTGCAAAATACTTTGAATTCATCAGAGATGTATTCACCACCATTATTTCTCCTTAGAGCTTTCACCTGCTTCCCCGAATCTTTCTCAACTAGTGCCTTCAACTCACAGAACTTTGAGTATGTCTCGCTCTTCTTCTGCATGAAGAAGATCCAACACTTACGAGAAAAGGCATCAACAAATATCACATAATACCTGTTCTTTGCTGTCGAAGCTACTTAGAAAGGTTCACACACATCTGTGTGAATTCTCTCAAGGATTGTCGTGGCTTGACTATCCTTCTCATGAAAAGTGGTCTTCACAATTTTTCCCAAAGTACATCCCTTGCACTGATCTGACTGCGCAAGTGTACCCTTGGGAAGCCCAGTAGAAATCCACTGCAAAATTTTCAAAGCGCCATGGTGAAGATGGCCCAATCTCTTGTGCCACAATTCGCCCTCATCCTAGCTCACCACTCCTTCTACTTTGCCTGCCAGTACTGCGCAACCATCTACCTACAATTGATAAAGGTTCTTAACTCGAAACCCTATCCTTCGGGTTTCACCAGTTGTTTTACTGTGAAGGAAAGCCTTTCCCTCGCTAAAAACAACATCATAGCCCTTGTCTTCCAACATCGCCACAGAGATCAGATTCTTCTTCAATCCTGGAACATGCATGACATCCTTCAATATGAAAGGTTTACCAGACTCCCTCTCAAAGGAGATGGTCCTGATACCAGTCGCACTGTATCTACCATCATCGCCCATCTCGATGTGCCTCCAAGATCCTTCTCATCCAGATCACTAAACAAATCTTTGACTCCGGTCATATGGAAAGATGCACCACTTTCAAGAAACCACATTGATCCCATCACACTTGAAACCAAGCATGCGATCAGTGAAAAATCCAGCTCAAACTGTGAGGCTAAGGCCTCTCCAGCTGCAGATCTAGCAGCCTGCTTATATTTCTTCTTCTATGGACAATTAGTGGTGTAATTTCCGTGTTGGTGACAGTGAAAGCACTTCACCTTGGACAAGTCCTGCTTCTTGCCTTTCGCACCAGATTAAGAAGGATTTTTCTTTCCCTTCCCTTTCCTTGCTTTGGCAGCCAAAGCGCAATTTTCTTCATCTTCATTCTTCGATGAAGATCCACCCCTGGTACCCCACCTTTGTAATGTTCCTTTTTCGGAAATATCACAAGTCTATTCCAGAGATAGACTGTGGGGGCATTTTCCGGATATGTCACCTTTGAAAAAAGGATGAGATCTAGAGGCTACTTGGCCCTTCATAGACTCTGTCTATAGATATGTGAAAATTCCTTCCTCAGGAATTGCCCAAAGAATGGGGCTGCAATGATGTATGAGCATACCATGAAGAGACAACGTTATTTTATGAGTTGTAAGATAAGAATATATTTATCGCCAATGAATAATGTATAGTAGTAAATATAATACAAGTTCTTGAGGAAACAACCTCTCAAGAAAGGCAATGCAAGTCTCAACATGACATGTACATGAAAATAAAATCACACTGCTATTTTTGCATAAACCCAGGCTATGAGGACGCAGTTTATAGAAGGCACTGCTCCATATTACATAATAACTGAAAGATGTAGCAAGATATGGCTCAAATAAAATAGGGGAGCAAAGATCTAACCCTTATAAGAAATAATACATCAATCCTCCAAGGGATTGGCTGAAATATACAAATTGGAAAAAATGTCGGAGTTGCTAGGCAGTAGCTGCAACTCAGAAACTAGAAATACATAGAGAAGGCTGAATAGGATGAAAGATCTGAAGTAAAACCTCTCCAATGGATCTCCAAATTGGAAGGCTAATCATTACACTTGAGATATCACCCTCCAATCAACTCTGCAAAACCCCGCAGCAAATGCACTATGAAAATAACGCAGTTACTGGAGCAAACTGCATTGTAGGGGAAATGATATGAGTTGGCCTGATGCCAAGATCTGAAAATAAGCTCCAAGGCTTCCAAACTAATCCTACAAAGGCAAGAAAGACTCTCCCTCTGAAAAAAAATCAATGGAAGAGGTGTTGTGGGGTCTCCACTGTAACACCCTACAACACAGTATTATGTTGTTGCAGCAATAACGCTGTCCTGGAGGAGGATGCTTTGGCATTTAGCCAAGATATGTGGAGAATGAAGAAAAAACCTTCAAGAGGCCTCTCAAGAAGGTGAGGAAATCCTAAACAGGAGTTTCCCGGCAATTCTTGCTAAACAACAAAGAATGCACAATGTCCGAATAGACATGAAATCATAATACAAGCATGAATAACAATGGCTATCCTCCTCTCCATATATAGCAAGTTAAGGCTCTCTCTCCATGGGCCCCATCCATTAGGGTTTCCTCCCTAAAGGAATATTCCCTCCTCCATCTCTACACTGTCCCATGTAGTGCTTTCCACCTCATAACCTGCGCTGGTTGACTTGGTCAAACCTCTTTGCAAATGTCTCGTTTCACACATGAGGGTGTGAAATATGGTTCCATGGCTGATACCTTTTCATACTAGAGGGATTTTATTTATGTTTTTATCATCATTGGGCCTCCTTACCCAATTATTCATCTCCTAAATGAATTTAGACAAAAATTAATGTTCCAATTTATTGAAGAAAAATTAGGAACATTATAGTCCTCCCCTCCCAAATGTTGCTTGTCCTCAAACAACTGCAAGGATATGACTGGAAAGTCTCCACTCAAGGCATGGAGTCTAAAATGTGATGAGGAACATCTTCCCCATTTGGATCCTCCATCCCCAAGCAATCATCCACACAAAATGAGCCAACTCCTAGAAATCTCCTTCCACCTCAAGCTCCGGAAATGAAGGTGGGCTGAAAATTTGAACTTGGAAAGAATCATAGATTACCCCATGCTATCCTTCTCTCCACTCATGAAAAGTGTAGAGTGTATGCTGATCCTGGGCTGCAAAAGTATTGCCCTCAAGTGGCAAAATGAAGAACAAACCTCCAGAGAGTGCTCCCCCAACAATGAAGAACAAGCTGGCCCAAAACAACCCATCCATGATGAATAGGACTAGATCATCATAGAGTATCCCAATGAGAAGTTTGATGCAAGTTATACATGATGATACATGGTATAAACAACATCTCAAGAAGACACAACGCAGTTTCATCCACTGCAACTTCAGAAGATTACATGGCAAACAATGCACAAGATCCATCACATCTACTAATGACTAGTAAATGGTTGAATGTAACAATAATACATGATCAAACACTTGCTTCTGGCTGTACAATGGATGACTATCAATCTCATGGCTCACCTCAAAAGAGAACAAACATGTGGTTGTGGTGGCCATATCTCCTCTCTTGCTCCCATTAGAACATGTAGTGCAGAAATTGTGAGAATTTTTCCCACTCAAAGACACATCCAACTCATGTGCCTCTCTCATAATCATGCTTCTCATATAAATCTGATCTATATCAACAATTGAAGTCATGATCAGCAATAAAATGAAAATAATGCTAAAGGTTTCATGTGGTGCAAGAAGGTACCAATAGCTTCCCAAATAAGTACAGCGCAGTTTTACAAGCTGCTGCTTGAGGAAAGTACAAGGAATTTTTTTTCTTTCTACATGGTTAATCATGCATGTCTACATATGATACATGTTATAATGCAGCAACTGAACATACATGTGATGATAAAAAAATTTCCCAAGGCCATAAAAGAGATGGCTACCTCCATCATATAGACTGGCCCAATAAAACTCATGGAGCAAGGTGACAAGCTTGCCCTCTTGTGAAGCAATGCACTACATAAGAATGGTAAGAGTGTGAAAATAAATGAATGTATATACAAAATTCTCACCATATGCTGGAAGTAATATGGTACATGGATCCATGAATGAGTCCTCCATAGTGTGTTGGCATGCTATGAAGAAGAATGAACCATGTGCTGCAAGAAGATAATCCTCCTCATGCTTGGAAACCCAAGTAAAGAAGAATATGCCATAGTGATAGATGTATCTATCATCATTACCTCCTCTTTGTTCATCAAGTGAAATAATTGTGAAGTGATCCTGGGACCTGTGGGTTATGTATCCACCACATTTTCGCTGGGCACACTTCATCCATAAGGCTCTGCTCCAAAGTGACAGCGCTGTGAGCTCATGCAAATAAGCTCCTGTCAATACAAAGCTCTGTTCTTTGACATGCTCCTTGTCAAAGACTCCTCTAATAATGCTGCAACAAATGTGGAATACCTCCCAAGTTGGAAGTGCTTCCAAGCCATCATCAAAGATCAAGGAGATAATTCCATCT
Source organism: Pinus albicaulis (assembly GCA_034641835.2). Classification (NCBI taxonomy): domain Eukaryota; kingdom Viridiplantae; phylum Streptophyta; class Pinopsida; order Pinales; family Pinaceae; genus Pinus; species Pinus albicaulis. Next base: position 1,201,381,724 of record CM076572.1, on the reverse strand, counting down.
CCTCCTCCTGCAACATCATACAAAGTGTGAGAGCAAATATGCCCTTGCTCTCCCAAGCAAGCAACAAAGTATTTTGCTGCCTCCTCATACCTCCATCATACCAATCATGTGATGAAGACATAATGAATGATATGAGTATCATATCAACACCATGCCTCCATACTCTATGTTGCTCAATGATGCAAGTATCCATCCTCTTACTCTTAGGAGGAGTGTTTTCCAAGTGATGGCCAAACTCTTTCAAGAGTAACCAGCGCAACCAAGCCTCTTGCTGCCCGGTATCATAAATTTGCAAGTAGCTTCCTAGCTCCTTGCTCATCAACCACATCCACTCAATCACTTGTGGATGCCTCCTTCTTCTCCTCATCTTGGTACTCCTCCGATGAGGGCTACCATCCTCCCAAATCAAATTCCGGTCTTTGCACTTCATGGGATTTTGAAATGCAAGCTTCTCAAGGATCAATGAGACCCTATCAAGAACCAAATAGGTGGTAGGAAAAAACCTACCATCATGATGTGTATGGCTTAAGGAGTTTCCAACACAAGCATGAGATATTTTATCCATCCTAAGATGTCCTCCATCTTCTAACTGCTCTTGTGAGAAAGGAAGAAAATCATTGCACTCCGTGGTGTGTTGAAGTGCACCTCTATTGAGATCTCTCCTTGAGACCTCCCTCTCATCAATAGTCTTCCAAAACCAATGAGGTCTTGGATTTGAAAGTAGAGGTTCCTCTTTGAGTTGAGAGGAGCTCATTGAGAAAGTGTCATCTTGAAGGGAGAAAGGGTTTCTCACTGCAAGATGTCTACTATCATCCTTCAAGGCTTCGAACCCCAACCTCCAATGTGATGTACAATCCAACAATGGATCATGAGAATGATGGTTTGATTCCCTCTTGAGTGTTTCCATGTTGCACAACGCAGTGAAACCAAACTACTCTATGGCAGCAATGTGATTTGATCATTGGTCATTCAAAATCAAGTTTCCACATCGATCAAAAGAATTTGCTGCAACAAAAGAATGTGGAAATATTCTCATACCTTGATGTGCATTTGGAACTTCTTGTAGGGCTGCAAGAGTTCCTTCCTAAAAAGTGTTGGCTGCCCCAAATGTTGATGCATGTGGTTGCTCCTCCATGAGTGTGACAGCGTTATCACAAGGCTCCTCAAGTGGTGATGTGATCTTTTCTTTCTTTGCCCCTTCATCATCAAAGGTTTTGATCAACCCTTGAGTGAACTCTTCAAAAGTATTCACCCTTGCATGGCTCAAGTGGCTGTACCACCAAACATAGGCTTCACCCTCCAAGTGGAGTCTTGAAATATTTATGACTTCTTTCTTTATCCTTGGATGTAGAAAGAAAAATGCTACCAACTCTTTCACCCAAGTTCTTGGGTAGATGACCCATCAAGGTGAACAACAAAATCTATTGCCTTTGATTTCTTTCTGCCACATGGTCTCTTCTCTTCCTTCAGCTGGATGAAATGAGGAAAATATAGAGTCTCCTTGAAGCCTCTAGTTTGAGATCTATACTCAACAAGGTAATCAATCAGAATTTGGTGATCCAAGTGTCTTCCATGCTCAATGTCTTCTTCTGGATGAGAATAGGAAGTGCATGGTACTCCCTCTTCTTATTCTTCAATCTTCTTGACCTCCTTGGAGAGGTCTCCTCTGGATTTGAACATAGATGAGAATAAACTCATATTCTTCAACATTCTAATCTTCTTGGGCTTAGACTCACAGGCTGAGCCAAGAAAGTTGCTCTGATGCCACTGTAATATTCCTTTTTCAGAAATATCACAAGTCTGTGCCAGAGATGGACGACGGGCACATTTACTGGATATGTCACCTTCTAAAGAAGGGTGACATCCGGAGGCTTGTTGTCCCTTTGCAGACTCTGTCTACAGATATGTGAAATTTCCTAGTAGGAATGACCAGTAACCCAAGCCTGGAAAACACATTTTCTAGGAATATAACCCAGGATTCACAAAGTGCAGATAATATTGAACATATCTATCTAGAGGTAGAACATGGAGAGGTGATGAAAAAAATATAAGACTTAAGACAAGTCTCCTTTGCCTGTTTATCTTCAGAAAATGCCCAATGAAGAGGGTTGCATCAACAAATGAACATGTACTAGCATAACAACATTATATGAGAGAGCCAATGTGCATGGAACTACAAATAGTCACTGAATATATATAACAGTAAGGAAAATATACAAATAATTGAAGAATCACTCACTCAAGCTGAGAAAAGAACCCCTCAATGGCATGCATATGGAAACATATCACAATACTGCTACACAAGAGTGCCTGTGACTAAAACTGTGCAGTCAATAGATGGTACTGCTGCATATACCATGTCAATACATGGATATGGAATTATAAATCTCAAAGAAATATGGGGGAACAATATCTCAACCCCTAAAACTAATAATACATCAATCCTTGGGAGGATTGGCTGAAATATACAATAAGGAAAAAATGTCGGAGTTGCTGCCTCTAACTGGAATAGCACTGCAACTCAGAAAATGGATGGAAATGGCTGAAAATTATGCATATCCTGAATATATCTCCTCCAATGGATCTTTCAAGAGAGAGGCTGATCCAATCCCTGAGGATCTCTCCCTCCAAACTAGTGGTGCAAACCCCATTGCAATTCTGCTCATAAATAACGTAGTCAAAGGGAGGAACTGTGCTGTGAATGATGAGAGGAGCTGGGCCTGATGCAAAGATGTAGAGAATGGGTCTGAAATCTCCTCTAGTGGCCTCCCAGATGCAAAGAAGTTCTCTCCTCTAAAATCATAGCATCACTTCCGGAGCTTTGATTTTAGAGGAGAGAGCTTCTTTGCATCCGAGAGGACACTAGAGGAGATTTCAGACCCATTCTCTAAATATTTTCATCAGGCCCAACTCCTCTCATCATTCACAGTGCAGTCCATTCCTTTGACTACGTTATTTCTGAGCAGAATTGCAGTGGGGTTTGCACCACTAGTTGGAGGGAGAGATCTTCAGGGATTGGATCAACCTCTCTCTTGAAAGATCCATTGGAGGATATCTGTTCAACATATGCAGGATTTTCAGCCATCTCCATCCATTTTCTGAGTTGCAGTGTTATTCCAATTTAGAGGCAGCAACTCCGACATTTTTTCCCTTTGTATATTTCAGCCAATCCTCCCAAGGATTGATGTATTATTAGTTTCAGGGGTTGAGATCTTGCTCCCCCATATTTCTTTGAGCTTTATACTTCCATATCCATGTATTGACATTATATATGCAGCAACACCATCTATTGACTGTGTAGTTTTAGTCACAAGCATTCTTGTGTAGCAGTATTGTGATATGCTTCCATATGCATGCCATTGAGGGGTTCTTTGCTCAGCTTGAGTAAGTGATTCTTCAAGTATTTGTATATTTTATTTGCTGCTATATATATTCAGTGACTATTTATAGTTTCATACACATTGGCTCTCTCATATAACACTACTATGCTAGTACATGTTCATTTGTTGATGCAACCCTCTTCATTGGGCATTTTCTGAAGATAAACAGGCAAAGGAGACTTGTCCTAAGCTCCTAGAGACATTTTTTTTGAGCCCACTCTTGGATTTCAGCTCTAGATAGATATATTCAAAGGATCCCAGACCAGGGATCAAATCCTGCTGCCTCCATTCCTAGGAAATGTGTTTTCCAGGCTTGGGTTACTGGTCATTCCTACTAGGAAATTTCACATATCTGTAGACAGAGTCTGAAAAGGGCCAACAGGCCTCCAGATCTCACCCTTTTTTAGAAGGTGACATATCCGGTAAATTCCCCTGCATTCCATCTCTGGCATAGACTTGTGATATTTCTGAAAAAGGAATATTACAACCTTATTTCCTCCTACACAAGATCCGACCAAAGCCGCTCCCATCCCGGCAGTTTCTCCCGACCATTGACAGAGTCCTCGTAGCTATGCCAACTCTTCGGAAGCCTAAGGAGAGCCAAGCTCACCAAGTCCTCTTCATATATAGTAACCCCCACACTTCCCAGCTCATCCTTGCAGTGGACGAACTTCGTGAGGTATTTTGGTATACTGTCGCCTTTCTCCATTTTTATTTTTCTGAGCTTGTCTTTAAGCGCCAACTTCCTTTGGTCGCTTCTGCTTTGGAACAATTCTGTCAAAGCTTTCCACATTAAGAATGGAGAAGCTTTACCATGAAGGCTGGACACTATGTGATCCTTCACACCTTCCAACAGAATCCTTCGACATTTTGCTGTCTTCTTTTGCCATGTGTCAAGTGCGGCTGCATCGCTAGAAGCATGTTTTGAAATTTCAACATCTATGAACTCCTTCAACCCATTATCATCCAGCACCACCTCCATCCTGTCCTTCCATGCAATATAATTTGAGCTGCCATCAAGGGCATACTCCAATCGCAATCCGTTGAAAGACATTTCAATGAATGCTCAACTCCGACACTAAGAAAACACTGCAGCAAATTCGAATTCCACCAGCACAAAACTCAACCGCTTCAATAATTGCAATCTGATCTTATCAATATCACTCTGATACCATGTAGAAATTATGTAAATTATGTGTTATATATCCAAGATTCTCCTGATCACACACTATTTTAACTTCATGCACAATACAAAATCTATTCCACCATTGATAATCACATGCGGAAATTAAATCCATTGCAATGCACACATGAAACCATAAAAATTCACACACATTAACACAGTTGTTTAACCGGAAAGCCTGAAGCTAAAAACCCCAAATATCTATATATAATATATGTCATAGAGATCATGTAACAATCCTCATACAAAGCTGAACTTGTCAAGCTCTCAGTATAATACAATCGCTACACACTAATCAGGCCAGATCTTGCAAATCCATGCACCGATCTCTGCCACCTGCTAGCCTGCCTCTACTATGCAATCACTACTACATTTGGCGGAAATTCTGACACCTGTTTCCGACGCTTTTGACCAAATGTCGGAAATTTTCCCAAATTTTTTCCATCCCGCCCGAAACCGTCACTATACCGACGTCTATAGAAAAGTGTCGCAATACTGACACTTAAACAAGTGTCGCAATTGCGACGTTTAAAGGAAGACGTCGCAATTGTGACACCATGGCCCAAAGCGTCGCTATTGGGACGACTCTAAACGTCGCAACTGCGACACAATGTCTAGGTGTCGCCATTGCGACGTTTGGAGGCACCGTCCTAATAGCGACGCCTTTTCCGCCGTCGGTATAGCGACATTTATTTTCGCGCTACATAAAAATACCAAACTTCTATGGGCCCTACATAAAAATTAGAAACTTATATGCGCGCTACATAAAAATGTTTCGTATTTGTCGCAATAGCTATGTTTGATATCACGCGCGCATTCGCCCTCTGTTCTTGCAGAACATCATTTGCCCTCAGCATTCGCGCTCAGCTCTTGCAGAACAACATTTTCCCTCAGCATTCGCCCTCAGCGTTCGCCCTCAGCTCTTGCAGAACAGCATTCGCCCTCAGCTCTTGCAAAATGGTAAGTTCTTACTGCATGCCCTTCCTCCTATAGTAGGGTTGACTCTATTTGGGTTTTTTGGTCAATTCCATTGGATTGTGTTAGGCTGTAGGGTTCTCTCTAGATGTCAAGAATCAAGATTCAATACCCTCTATTATCTTCATCACCCAATACAAGATTTAAATTTTTCCAAAAGAAACGCTTATTAATTTGGCAGCCATTATTTCTCCCTGCTTTAAAAACCCTACATTTAAATGAAAACAAGCATTGCATTTCAACTACAAAAATCTATTAGTGTTCAAATGTACATGTGTGCTAAATTAACGTCTGATATCACGCGCGCATTCGCCCTCCGCTCTTGCAGAACAGCATTCGCCCTCAGCTCTTGCAGAACAACATTCGCCTTCAGCATTCGCCCTGAGCTCTTGCAGAACAGCATTCGCCCTCAGCATTCGCCCTGGATTCGCCCTTAGCTCTTTCAGAACAGCATTCGCCCTCAGCTCTTGCAGAACAGCCTTTGCCCTCAGCATTCGCCCTCAGCTCTTGCAGAACAACATTCACCCTCAGCGTTCGCCCTCAGCTCTTGCAGAACAGCATTCGCCCTCGGCTCTTGCAAAATGGTAAGTTCTTACTGCAGGCCCTTCCTCCTATAGTAGGGTTGACTCTATTTGGGTTTTTTTGGTCAATTCTATTGGATTGTGTTAGGCTGTATGGTTCTCTCTAGATTTCAAGAATCAAGATTCAATACCCTCTATTATCTTCATCACCCAATACAAGATTAAAATTTTTCCCAAAGAAACGCTTATTAATTTGGCAGCCATTATTTCTCCCTGCTTTAAAAACCCTACATTTAAATGAAAACAAGCATTGCATTTCAACTACAAAATCTATTAGTGTTCAAATGTACATGTGTGCATCACTTGTGTAGGGTATTCCTTTTCCACTTTCACATTATCCAAGAATGTGTGCAGTATAGTTCATAGTTTTTGTGATTTAGATTATCTTGAAAAAGGAAAGGTAAATTATTTCCCATGGAAAAAGAAGGTTTTCCATTTTTATAGGTTGTTTTGACTTACGTGGAAAAATTTATGGTATGCCTTTCATATTATGTAGTTTAAATTTGAATTAACAGATTATTCTACATGAAAATATAATTACCTATGTGATGTCCTTCATCACTAATTAAAATTATAGGGTTTCAATTTCCTAGACTCTAACTCATCTGATGCTAAATTCTAGGTTCTCATTGGTGAATCACTCTTCCATTGATTTCCTTTCCCTCTGGATCTTGTCATACTTTAAAAGTCATCAATGATACATATATTATTTCAGGTATCCCAAAAGGCTTTATAGTAGAACATATTGTGAAGTTTTTTTGACACTTGAGGATTCTTTTTAGAACTGTAACGTGGTCTATGCTATCGAGTTATATATCAAACAACTTGTCCTTAATAACCACACTATGAGGTAGGTTCAACCAGTTTGAACTTGTTGGGACATAGCATATGAAGTTGTGTGATGAGTCCATATCACAGGTCTATTATGGTGAAAAAAGTGAAGACACGTAATGATAGTTATTATGTTAACATTACTAGAAACATTTCGAAATTATCCATGCTATCAAGATGTCAAAATTCCAGGCATTAGGTGTCAATACTCGTAGCTAATAGATAATAATAATAATATAAAAAAATCACAACTTTATTCTTGAAATATGATTGTTACACATTGGTAACCTAGTTCATGAGTTACTATCACCCAAAGATTACAAAACAAACTTAAAATATAAATTAAACCAACATGAGAATCCAACTAAGGGTTTCTCGACAAAATCATGCCATAACCTGGCATTTTGAAACCCAAATTTGAATCAATCATAAGTAATACAATGCAAACTCAGATGGATTTTCAATGCATGTTTGCATGCTACACTTATTCTCTGTCTAGATATCATTTTTTAAATGGAACCATTAGTCAAGCCCACAGTCCTTTTTATGTGAAAAATTTCGGCTCTATTTGAGCTCTTTTTTGCTCCACCACCTCCATAAACCAGTGTTACACGGGGTCTCGCCCCCCCACCTAGGGGTCTAGATTCCTCGCCCCCTCACGCTCCGGGGTCTTGGGGACTTCTAGGGGATGTTTCCCTCACGCCCCCTCACGTCCCCTCACCGCCCCTTTTAGTTTATGGTTTCGTGTTAAAATTTGATGTGCCACTTAGCATATTTGAGAATCCAAGTGATTTTGATTCAGATGGTGACATGGTTGATCTTGATATATTCGTGCAGAAGTTGGATGCAGAGACTAGTGGGGCATTAACTTGAGCATTTATGCTCATTTATCAATATGATGATATCATTTGATATTCATATGTTATGTTTTATGTTTTATGTTTCAGACATAACTTATTTGCGTTTAAGTTTTATGTTTCAGACTTGAGTTGTAAACTTCAGTTTAAACTCTATTTTGAATCTTGATATAATATGTCATATGATATCTTAAACTTTATTTTCTTTGTACATTGTTAGTAGTTACATTAATGATTATATAGTTACAAACTTACAAACTTACATGCATGATTGTATGATGTATGTTTTAACTTTTAACTTTTAAATTTGTTTCAATTATATGATTCATCATTCATCAATTTGTAATTTTATCATTTATGATTTATCTTTCATGATGCAAGTGTATGATGATTGTATATACATTCCTTGCAAAAATATAGTTACATTATAAATATTAAATTTTATAATTTTTATGACCCCGACGTCCCCCCACGTTTCCTGAAAATTGGTAGGGAGCTTTTGCATAGGCCGCTCCCGCGCTCCCTCGCCCCCTCGCTCCCACCTCCGGGGGACTTGGTGGAACATTGCCATAAACATATGCAAACATATATCATGATCTTGGAATTCCATTACATATGTATGTGCCAATGTTCCATAATCATGCCCCATCATCAATTTAAGAAATTTCCATTGAATATCAAATTATGGGGGGGGGGAACTTTTTTCTGCAACATTTGGCTCAAAATCGGGGACCATCTCCGTATGAGGTGAATGAGAACTATAGATATTTGAAGAAGTAGATTAGTGCCTTTTCCTCTGGCCATGGAGTCATATACAGTCATCCATCACAAAAAATTTTCTTTGTTCATTCTCACCTTGAAAGTTGCAAAAATTCATGCCCTAATTGAAATGACACTAAATTTGAAAGATATAATAAAAATGCAAGCTAGAAGTGCCCTATTAATACAAAGGGAAAACCTTCCTACCTACCCTAACTGAGATAAATTTTGATTGAATAGGAAACATGATATTTCCTATGGAGTTGATCCAACAACTTGTTAAATGTATCGGACTAAATCATGCATTTGATTTCCAGGGAAACATGCGCATGAAGAGAAAAAGTGCAGAATTAATGGAAAATCCATACATGCCACTTATAAAAACTACACCGAAAGGTCAAAAAATACTTAAGGCCTTAACTTAATTTGAATCCAAAAATGATAAAATAGGATTAGTGAAAACACGAGAGTGGTGTGGGTGAACAACATAAATAAAAAGTGAAGATACCTTTCCCCAAGATGCCTTTGTCACCGTTGTATGAAAACATGTTTTCCTTTCCCATTATACATGCAAGTGAAGCATTATAGGTATGGTGTTTTCCCAAAATAGGAGAAGCCTACTTAAATATATCATTTGTGGATTGAATGTTTGGGTGCCTTAATGTGCAATGACATGTTTCCAGGACTGAATTCAATGCAAGGCATATTCGAAACTCTAACTCTGTCTTCCGGTGTCTTATTAGAAATTATTTCAGTTTTCATTTTGTGTTTTCAAGTTAGATATTGTTTTCAAGTTTTTACATTTATAATTTTATTGCAATGTGGCAGACTGATCAGAGCAGTGCAGGAACAACCCCGAGACAGGATGATCGCGGAAAGAGGCCAGCGGAAGAACATGTAATGTGCCAGCATTGCTCTATCTTTAGGTATTTTAGTTATTGACGCAAGCATAGACCAGCCTGCAATACCCAGGACCATGCATACAAGAATGCATCTCTAAAATATCCCATATAAGAATGCATTTAACCAATTAACACTCCAATCTTGATAATTTCATACTCTGGCAATCTCCATTCATATGTGGAAGCTTGTTTCAAATTCCTGACAAATTCAACAACTATACCATTTGCATGCGGAAGCATAATTCACAATATACTAATCAAACCAACTTGGATACAGCCCAAGTCCCAAACTTTTAACCCAATCCCAAATTAAGTACCTTCAATCATAAACTTTGAATGCTTCCAATATTCACATGAGATTATACACATCATCCCAAATTAACACCATAACTTCCACTCATTCCCATTTCATATGGCTTTATAAAAACCAATCACAAATCTTAAAACAGAACTTTTATAACTTTTTACAAATGTTAATTTCCAATCCATGAGTATAGATTTTCATACTCATCATTCAATTCACAGAATCAAATCATGCACCTTATACCTTAACGTACTCAATTCAGTACTTGGAAAGTATGAAAACCCAGATTTCAAATTCCAATAGCTGTACCAACTCAACAATCTTCAATTCAAAGGTTTCAAACAACATTAAAGCCACCTCATAAATTAAACCAAATGTCAATAGGAATGTTTGACATTATATCAACCAAATTCAACTGCAATGACATTCACATACCTTTTTTTTTTACAGCGCTTCAACTATTCGGTGCTTCCAATTCTTACTCGAACCCAGGTTTGTATATGCCCCTTTTTTAATTGCGCACCAAAATATAACACATTTATTTCCTCAGTTTCATACTTTGAAACTAACAATCAGTTACGATGTAATGTATTTCCATCATTACTGGTCGATCTCAATGATTCGCATCTTCATGAGTGGTTATGGAATGTCATACTGCGCTTCTGGATAATGCTTTTATTGGATCACCTCGATTTGAACTCCTGCAATATATTATCAGTTATACATGTGATTGTGGATCTGCCCAATTGTATTTTCAGCGATTTGCCTTCACAATTCTCTGTATTCACTCCGCTGCAACGATTTTGACATTTAACAATCCAACGCATTCTCATTCAAGATTCACAAATACATAATTTCTTCAACACTGGATCCTTTGTCCGGCAAAAACAAAACGGTGCGCCCTCCCTATCGATCAAAACAGAAAAGAAATCGATTTAACTTATATCGAATTGCCAATTCGATTTGGAATACCTTACAGATACACTGACATTTCAATGGTATCTGTCTTCAACGCTTACAGTGTCAAATCTTCAGCAACGCCATACTCCAGCAATCTGCTTCTTCAACCAGACACAATTATTATTATTGGCAAGTCAACATTCACAATTTAATACCTATTTGCAGGCCAAATATCATGAGAATATTTCATAACAGAGTCGGTCCGGCAATTCTCGCACAACGAATCTCCAGTGCTTCATGCCTTCAACGCTGTCCATATGCTTCCTCATCGAATTTTCCAAAGCTTGAAAAATCGAATTTCATTGTAAACGCTGTCACCTGCGCCCTTTCAACTTCGAACAGAGATTTTAACATTCCACCATGCATGCATCGAATAGCAATTTATGCTATCACCGACTTCGCAAACTTGACATCGTGTACTTAGAAGGAATTAAAAGACTGCTCTCTCGTTTTCATTTTCCATTAATCGAATTCGCATCGATATAAAATAAACCATTCATAAGCTCAAACATGGGGAGCAATAAATTTCAATATTAAGATCAATCCTTTTCACTTGGTCATATAAATCGATCCACCATTTCTTTCATCACAGACTTTCTTGCCGATCTTTCCAATAATCAATTCCTCAACCATATATATACATTTAACCAGAAAATACTATAACTTTCACAGCCAATCTCCAAATGTATATTTATAATCTGAAATCAAAACAAGATTACTTACAAACTTTGTTTGGCCTGATATTCCAGATTGATGGCCCTTACAATTGCTGAAGGCTTACAGCCTTGCTGTTCAAGCCTGCTTTCAGCCTTACACTCTCTCACAATCTCTCATGGTTTCTCTCACAAAAAGCCCTCCTATTTATACAATTTTTAAAAATCATTACATTAAATGCTCAATCCCTTAAAATCCTTAACAAACCCCTAAATTTCTCAACATCCCTAAAGGATAGGTTTTCATCCCTAAAATCCTTCAATTTATTAAATTTCCTCATATCCTTTTATTAATAAAAAGATATTTACATAAATCCTCACCTTCTCCTATTTAATTCAAATTAATTAATAAAATATTAAAAATCATCACACCCCATATTTACAAATTAATATTGTCACACCCCATATTTACAAATGGAGAAAAAGGTCTTGATGCTCCTGCATCAGACTCCCCATGTAAGAAAATTCATGACCACCTGGTCATAAGTCTGGATATCTCCTCCTGGATCCCAAATTTTATTTTGTAATCCTTCCGTGCTTGTCGATTGCTTCACTGCTGTTGTCATCTGCTGTTGTCTTTCAGGTTTCCATATTTTGTGTTGTAGTGCTCCACCTGCTCTGCTCTTGCAATCCTTTACTGTCATTCTCTTGTTGTCGCTCCTTTTCTTTCTTTCGGCTGTCTTTCTCTGGGATGTTTTCATCATTAACCTCCTTATCAGCTCAATTTCTTTGTCTAGTATGTCCTCTGTCTGTTGATTGTTTCCAACATCTTCAATAAACCATGTTGTTCTTGCTGTCACTATGGATGTTGCGGCCTCCCTAACTTCCTTTCCTTCTGCAACATTCCTTTGCTCACCATCTGCAATTTCTTTTATGACAACTGCTTTGTCATCCTTATTCAGCAATCTATCCTTAACATCCTTCAGTAGATGTTCTTCCTCTCCTTCTTCCATTTGGCTATCCACCTGTGCCAAATATGTTCCAACGTCTGCAACAACATCTTCAATCATAAGATAATCATTATAATAAAAAAAATAAGGCCTCTGTACCTCTTTTCCCTTTAGCAACACTTCAGTATGTTGCGTTGATTTCCCTTCTTCTGTCAGCATATCAGTATGCTGATCTAAACTCAAAGAACTCTTGAGATTGTCAGCTAGTCTCCCTTTCTCATCAGCTATTTCAATGATGTCTTCCAGCATTTGTCCACTGTAGTGAACTGATTCTTTCCCAGCCTCTGCTTCAAAACTTTCATCTTCTGGAAGGTACTCTTTCACATCTTTGTCAGCTTTAAAAGACTGTCTATCTTCTTCCAAACCTGCAATCACACACAAATCATCAGTTTTAAAATCACAAGACCTTACGGTCTTGTTTGATGCTTCAGTCATCAAATCTTCGGGCTGCTTTGAATCATTCATATGATTCAACTCCTCCAGCTCTTCATCACTTTCAAAAAGTAATGGTCCACTCTCTGGGTAACATATCGAAACTTTAACATCTTCTTCAGTATCTTCCTTTTGCTGTAGCTCAACTGTTTCGAGCTTCTCTTTCTTCTGTCTGGCATCTATAACCTGTTCAAGTTCCCTTAGTTCCTTTATCAACTGCATATTCATCTGATGATTCCATTTCTGTTGTAGTATCTGCCACCTCAACTTCTTTCTCATGACATAACCACGCTTCTGGTCTTCCTCATTTCTTTGCAACATCTCCATTAACACCTCAAGCTGAACTGCTATCTCAGCCTTCTCCCTCTCATATTCCTCTTTGCTTAACTGTCTCTGTATGCCAACTTCCTTGGCACCCTTCTCCTTTTGTTTTCTGCTGTGGTTGATTTCAGAACCTTTGTTATGACTGTCACTAGTCATCATCCTTTCCATCTCTATGAGTCCCTCACTCACTTTACTATGAGTTGCACTAAAGCCTCTTCAGCAGCAAGTCCTGTCCTGCCGCCACTTACCTCACTAAGCTCTCCTCACTCAGTCTTTTGGAAAGCAATTGGTTCTCTCTCTGGAACCTCCTTTGAGCACTTCTCTTTGCTCTTCCTGGCTTCAACTCATCTGCCTGTTCACAACTGTCTTCCTTATCCAATCTCTATTGGATTTCCTCAAGGTTCTGCCACACCTTCAAGATCTCAGCTGATCTTGTCCTTCCATGTACCTGTACTTCATCACTCCTGCAGTTCTGTCCAACAAATCTTTATGCTTCCTCTGCAAAATTCTCAACCACTGTCAATCAGATTTTAGAATCTGATCCTCTTTTCCAACCTTCTGGCAACTTCAGCTGTCAGCAACAATTCCTTTTTTTGCTGCAACCATCAATTCTCATTCCATTTCTTGTCAGTAAAATTCAAATCAAAATTAACCACACCCAATACCTGCTCAATTCTTCAGCTGTACTCTGGTTTTCTTTGACTGTCAGATTAAAATCTGACCTCCTTTGCCTTCATGCACATCTGCTACTTCATCATTAATCACACATTCAGGAATACATTTCAATTCAACAAACCTTCTGTCTTTATTCAGAAGATAAACATTCCAACAGAGCATTCCGGCTCTGATACCAAAAATGACGCAAGCATAGACCAGCCTGCAATACCCAGGACCATGCATACAAGAATGCATCTCTAAAATATCCCATATAAGAATGCATTTAACCAATTAACACTCCAATCTTGATTATTTCATATTCTGGCAATCTCCATTCATATGTGGAAGCTTGTTTCACTTTCCTGACAAATTCAACAACTATACCATTTTCATTTGGAAGCATAATTCACAATATACTAATCAAACCAACTTGGATACAGCTCAAGTCCAAAACTTCTAACCCAATCCCAAATTAAGTACCTTCAATCATGAACTTTGAATGCTTCCAATATTCACATGAGATTATACACATCATCCCAAATTAACACCATAACTTCCACTCATTCCCATTTCATATGGCTTTATAAAAACCAATCACAAATCTTAAAACAGAACTTTTATAACTTTTTACAAATGTTCATTTCCAATCCATGAGTATAGATTTTCATACTCATCATTCAATTCACAGAATCAAATCATGCACCTTATACCTTAACGTACTCAATTCAGTACTTGGAAAGTATGAAAACCCAGATTTCAAATTCCAATAGCTGTACCAACTCAACAATCTTCAGTTCAAAGATTTCAAACAACATTAAACCCACCTCACAAATTAGACCAAATGTCAATAGGAATGATTGACATTATATCAACCTTTCACCTTGTTCAACCGCAATGACATTCACATACCTTTTTTTTTAATACAGCGCTTCAACATTTTATTCAACCCTTCGGTGCTTCCAATTCTTACTCGAACCAGGTTTAAAAATTTGTATATGCCCTTTTTTTAATTGCACATCAAACTATATCACATTTATTTCCTCGGCTTCATACTTTGAAACTAACAATCAATTACAATGTAATGTATTACCATTATTACTGGTCGGTCTCAATGATTCGCACCTTCATGAATGATTATGGAATGTCATACTGCGCTTCTGGCTAACGCTATTGGATCACCTCCTCGATTTGAACTCCCCGCAATATATTATCGCTATACATGTGATTTGTGGATCCGCCAATTGTATTTTCTGGCGATTTGCCTTCACAATTTCCGTATTCACTCCGCCGTAACGATTTTGACTTTTAACAATCCAACGCATTCTCATTCAAGATTCACTTCCAAATACATAATTTCTTCAACACTGGATCCTTCGTCTGGCAAAAACAAAACGGTGCGCCCTCCCTATCGATCAAAACAGAAAAGCAATCGATTTAACTTATATCGAATTTCCAATTCGATTTGGAATACCTTACAGATACACTGACATTTCAATGGTATCTGTCTTCAACGCTTACAGTGTCAAATCTTCAGTAACGCCATACTCCAGCAATCTGCTTCTTCAACCAGACACAATTATTATTATTGGCAAGTCAACATTCACAATTTAATACCTATTTGCAGGCCAAATATCATTAGAATATTTCATAACAGAGTCGGTCCGACAATTCTCGCACAACGAATCTCCAGTACTTCATGCCTTCAACGCTGTCCATATGCTTCCTCATCGAATTTTCCACAGCTTGAAAAATCGAATTTCATTGTAAACGCTGTCAACTGCGCCTTTTCAACTTCGAACAGAGATTTTAACATTCCACCATGCATGCATCTAATAGCAATTTATGCTATTGACCCTCGACTTTGCAAACTTGACATTGCAGACTTAGAAGGAATTAAAAGACTGGTGCTCTCTGCTTTCATTTTCTATTAATCGAATTCAGATCGATATAACAAAACCATTCATAAGCTCATGCATAGATAACAATTTCTATATTAAGATCAATCCTTTTCACTTGGTCATATAAATCGATCCCACCATTTCTTTGATTGCAGACTTTCTTTAGTCGATCTTTCCAATAATCAATTCCTCAACCATATACATTTAACCAGAAAATACTATAACTTTCACAGTCAATCCCCAAATGTATATATATTTATAATCTGAAATCAAAACAAGATTACTTACAGACTTTATTCGTGGCCTGATATTCAACATTTGGCCCTTACAATTACTGAAGGCTTACAGCCTTGCTGTTCAAGCCTGCTTTCAGCCTCACACTCTCTCACAATCTCTCATGGTTTCTCTCACAAAAAGCCCTCCTATTTATACAATTTTTAAAAAATCATTACATTAAATGCTCAATCCCTTAAAATCCTTAACAAACCCCTAAATTTCTCAACATCCCTAAAGGATAGGTTTTTATCCCTAAAATCCTTCAATTTATTAAATTTCCTCATATACTTTTATTAATAAAAAGATATTTACATAAATCCTCACCTTCTCCTATTTAATTCAAATTAATTAATAAAATATTAAAAATCATCACACCCCATATTTACAAATTAATATTGTCACACCCCATATTTACAAATGGAGAAAAAGGTCTTGATGCTCCTGCATCAGTTATTTACATAATTGAAATAATATTAATTTTGTTCAAATATGCAGACACCTAGCCATGGTACGCCTGATGATTCCCTCTTTGAGGAAGAGCTTTCTTCATCCCTATCTCTAGTGTTGTTGTTGCAAAAAAAGGCATGAGATGCAAGGTCGGAATTTAATGCTTTGATAGATGCGCCTCAAACACCTGAAACAGAAGAGAGGATACAACGTCTTATGAGGCAGCTAAATAGATATCAGGTAATAATAAAAAGTCAAAAGGATATTTTTTTTGTTCTGCATGAGATGAATTGTGATAGTTTGATTTTTAATTTTTACATTGACTAAACTAACAAAAAGTTCTTTTTTATGTAGCGTATTCTGGCCTTTTCTGAACCGGGTGTTGGTGGTAGTGGGACACAAGGGCAAGAGATTGCCCAACAACCCTCTCGTACACCTTCTACTCCTTTAGGTGCTAGCCAAGAAACACACCCTGCCCAAGCTGACACCCAGCCAACTGCTGAACATGTTGGCAATGATGAGGCTGGTATGGCCAGCTACATTATTGCGTTTCCTGGAGCTACACGTGTCAGCTCCACAGGGACCATTAATGGCACGTTGTTGGTGAACCATGAGGGTGTCCCTATAAAGCATGTACAACTCCCAGGTAAATTTTAATATTTTAACTATTTCATGTACTTTATCTAAAACATATTTATCATGATTTTTATTTTTAAATTAATGATAATATCTTCTTTTTCTTTTGGTTTTATTATGTGTAGGAAACAATGAGTTCTACAGGATTCTGGAGAGCCATGCGTTGGTAATTTTTGGCCCAACCATACGTACAGGGTGGAATTCCCAGAATTCCAACCTGAAAAAGAACTTCTAGATTATCTAGAAGCCCTTTTTGGGGTCGGCACATTTGACAGAAAAGCGGTGGCTCAGGTAGCTGGCAAATATTTGAAATATACCAGGGATACCTATAGGACGCAATTGCAATTTAACCCTAGATATGAGCATCCTCTCGCAGTTTCAGAGAGTGAGTGGAGAGCACTCATCCATGACGGAAAAGAGAAAAGGGAAAAGAAAGAAGGAAAAATGCCAACTGGACCCGCAAGGTAAATTGCAACTTTAATTCAATAGCTTTAATTTTCTCTATGTCTAAAATAAAAGTGTGCTACGTCATATCTGACTTCAATATTTTGATGCTAGGTTGCCTGACACCTCAAAGGCAACCAAAGATAGGATTGAAAAAAAGGGCCATCACAAGCTAGGCCAGGGCGGCTACTTGAAATTAGCTGCAAGAATTGTAATTAAGTAGCTAAACATCTTATAATTAATTGTATCGCCTTCCAATGTTTTTGTAATCCTATGAAATATGATTAAAAATACACAATCATATGTAATGTAGGGTGATGACTTCGGAACAGAAACTACAGAGGAAGATAAAAATATCGCTTTCCGTTTTGGCTATCAAGCTGTAGTTGAACGTCGCAGAAGCTTGGGGCAGGTCCCAAGATCTAGAATGCCTGATAAGGTAAAACATTAACCTTTCAATATTTTGTTTTCGTCCATAAATTTAATGTCTAACAACTTTGTTTAAATCAGGGGAGCAGCACTACCGACGAGGCAAATAACCCAGTTTTAGAGCCAGATGTAGATGATCCTCTCGTGCAACCTGATCATTGTAGTGGGGACAAGGCCGACAATGCTGCTATCAGTGAGGGCCGTGACGGTAATTAATTTCCACTTATAATTTTTTCTAATTATACCTTGATGGTTGTCCTTATAACGTTTTTTGTTTAAATGATAGAGAATGTTTCCCTTGAAGATCTTACCACGAGAGAGGAAGACAGGGCAACAGTCCCAACGGCGACAACTGGTGCACCAGGTAAATAATCTCATTGCAATTTTTTTTATTAATATTACCGAACTAGTTCAATGATATTTAAAAACTGATAATTAAAATTTAATATTATCTGTTTTGGAGGCGATGCCCCGTCACTGGATGAGACCAGACATCGTGACAATGCAACTAGGTCAGCGGCGACAACTGGTGCACCAGGTAAATAATCTCATTGCAATTTTTTATTATTAATATTACCGAACTAGTTCAATGATATTTAAAAACTGACAATTAAAATTTAATATTATCTGTTTTTGTAGGCGATGCCCCGTCACTGGATGAGACCAGACATCATGACTACGCAACTAGGTCAGTAGTGCGGGTCGAAAGGCACGAAATAGGAGCAGAGCACGATGATATTGATGATGTAATTAGGAGCTTTAGAAATAGGAAGAAGAAAAAGAAAAAGAAAATTTGATAATGTAAAATATTGTATTATTATAAGACAAACGTTACCATACTTGGAACGTTTTTTACGTTATATAAAAAACTCATTTATCATACTATTTTTATGTCAAGCATTAATTGCAATGTTTCCTTGCATACTTTTTGTTGAATTATTTTTTTATTAGTTATTGAATATTTTTTTTTATGCTCATGAAAGTAAAAAATGAAATATAGATTGGGTATTGGGGAATTGAGAGTGATGTGAGGGGGGCGGGAGGGGCCATAAGAGCTTCCACCTTCACGTGGTTGGCCCTGTTTAGTAGAGAATAATTTATTGGAGCGATTTAATCTTGGAACAAACCTCCCTTGATCCAGCGTAGCAACAAAAAAGTCACTGTTGACTTAGTTGCTAATCTTTCAGATCGTGGGAGGCTTGTTCCAAGTTCATGCGACTCCAATAAATTTTTCTTGAAACGAAGAGGAGCTTATTCAGGTATGTTTTGACATTTTCAACATATGTTCTAACATTATCATAAGAATGCATCTTAGAGTAAAAAATACTACATCGATTACTTGTATTTATTGTATAGATAATGATGGATTTTGATTGACTTGGCAGTGCAGGTACAAATCCTCTTGCATCATGAGCAATACAACTTGTCAACCAGGGTCATATCCAGGATATTTTTTCTTGTGCGCTTGACCAGGTTCGTAATGTCACATTTTTTAAGTTCCTTTACAATTCATAATTCAATATTAAGCTTGTTCATGATTATTATCTAGGTTTTTTGTATGTGTTTTTTCATCTATTTGATTGTAAGCAACTCTGCATGTTTCCTGTTGTTCACTATGATTTCTCCCATTACCACTCCCAGGATGAATCCGATTTTATTGTTACATAGGTTACTTTATTGTTACTATGATTTCTCCATTTACGATTTCATAGGTTACATCATGTAAAGTTGTCAATCTCGGGTTGGTGATGAGCTTTAGTTCTCCAGATTTGGGGCTTTTCTGATATTTTCTCCCTCATGTCATTCCTGCATCACCTCGTTGTTTGAGCATGCCAATTGTCTACCACTTGTACCAATTGGCACATGTCACTCTCTGAGTGGTGCCACATTTCACCTATTTTCGGTGAGAGTTTAGGGTTTCTCTAATATAGCTTCAGAAATCCGATTGAGTGCCTGCTTGAATATTGTCACATAATACTTATGGTTTGGATTGATGAGCATGTTCTGAATGGTTGGTTGATTCATAAGAACCACCCATAAATCTCCCTTCCTCTAACACACAGAAAATAAAAATTTCTTTGACAGGAGACCGAGTTTCAATACTTTGAAAACAAACTTCTATTCCCTTCAATAACTCAAAAAAAAACTATTACACTACTTCCTCACTGAGAGGGATTACAAAATTATGACTGCTACAAAACACAGTGCATAAAACCAACTCACTGTCTATTCAAAACAAACATACTCTATCTCTAAAACACTCTGCTGTGTTTTTCCCTTTCACACTGCTGTGCATACACACTTAAAAATTTACACTCAGTCTTTCACTTTTTACACACTGTTGTGTAATAAAAAATTTACGTATTTTCTATAAAAAAAACTACCAAGATTTTTCGACCTTTTTATTTTTATATGTCGTAACATATAAAACATATTATAATAAACCCTCTTTTTAAAAAAATAAAATTAAAACTAAATTCTATGGCCCACCTTTCATTTCGCATATGATATATATATAACATATATTTAAAACATATGTATATATTAAACTATCAAAACATTAAAGAACCCTTTCCGTCGGACTTCAAAAGTCTGAATAGATTGAATTTCAAACCAAATTCGCGTTCCAAAATGGGATGCTGACGTCTGCCTAATTTTAACTCGAATTCTCAATCAAATGTGCCCTATAAAAAATTCGGGTCCGGTTTTCAGGTTTTCAGATTCCCTTCAATTTCATGCGATCCAATATTAATGCTCCACGTGTCCTCCTTTTTAATTTACAAAACTGTCAGGTAAATTTCTGTTTGTTTAATTTCTGGTTGGTGAATTGCGTTAATGTTGGCTGTTGTGTTTAAATACAATCCTGTACAGAAATATGGTTGTGGCCGTCTACAAAAAAAAATTGCAGGAATTTTAAATGCTGAATTAAATTTCTGGATGGCATGCAAGCAACCTCCAAAAAAAAATGTTGCTGCTGCATCCGTCCTTCTGCTGCAGCAGTTGAAGTTAAAATTCAACAACACAGGGTTTAATAAGTGAGGGTGTAAAGGTAACTTTTTGTCGATAGTATTGGATTAAGATCATCTATTCATTTTTGTAGGGTCTTATGGTGTTTGGTTTTTTAGTTTTGGGTTGGGCTTATTGAGTCTAAGATAGTTTTTGAGTGAAAAAATTGCTATCAGGTATTAAAAAAATTTGGTTCTTTTGTCAAAATTTATGAGCTTGTTAGGAAATACAAAATGACAATGGTTGTATCTTAAATTTGTGGAAAATAATTTGAAATGAAACCTTTTTCTTTAGGTTGTTGCAACAGGTGCAAACCCCATTCAAATTACTAGGGGCATTGACAAGACAATAAAGGCCCTTGTTTCAGAACTCAAAATTTTGTCAAAGGAGGTAAACGCTTGCCTTTTGAGTAGGCTGGTTTTCCTTTTTTGCTGATGGTTTGCTGTATCTAATTGAATTAGTTGCCTAAGGTATTTTTGGTTCCAAACTCCTTTTCATTTTTCATACAGTATTGGCCTTGTGGAATACATTTGATTGTGTGGTCTTGTTAGATCTACAACATTTGTAGTTGTTTAGTCTTATGGCCGAGGTGCATTTTTATTATGGAAATAGTTGATGCAATATTGTCATTTAATCCTTACTGTAGGGTAGCATGTTGAGAAGTTTCTTGTGAAACATTTGGTATTCAAAGTGATCGGGTGGATATTGGTGGTCACCTGCCTATTCCACTTGAGGCTCCACCATTGTCTATTTCAGTTTTTCAGTTTCGGCACAGTTTACTATTTTTAGCAGTTTTTCGGGTCCTAAACTTCCGGAGCCGTTTTGAGGCCCTAAACGACGGTTTTTGGGAAAACGGAGGGCAACATGGGTCCATGGATTGATGTTACCCATTCCAAATTTGTAGTCCTCGGATAGATCTTTCTAACGAGGTATGGTACACGTCAAACGGAGATCGTATGCCAAAGTTACGCCCCTGGGAAGTTGAAACACCAATTTACCCAAACGGGGCCCATAGTTTTGGCGCTTCATCTCCTAGGGTTAGGGTTTGGCTGTTTAGGATTTCCCATTGTTTCTAAATAATAAATAGGCCCTCGAGCCTCATTGTAACTCAGTTCAGAGGCCTGTAGCCACCACATCTCTTCTCAGAGATAGCTACCAGCGCCCTAGCTAGTTTTATTTCCATTCTGTCTGTAAGCAAATTTCAGTTCTTTGATATTAACGAAATGAAGTGTTATTTCCGCTGCATCTCTGTATTTATGGTTATATGTTTATTCTATTGCATTCCTGCATAAATCCGGATCAGTGGTATCAGAGGGGTCTGCTTTTTCTCGATCCTTCTTTGCATGTCCCCAACGAGGTCGGGGTATAAGGAGCTAGGGCTTGATCTGGTGGAACCTTTGCAAGATCAGCCTCGCAAACCTCGACGAACGCCCATGGGGGACGAAAAGAAAGATGAGGGAGCAGGAGATCCTATCAAAATATTGCTCGAGGAGGCCCTCGAAAAACAAAGGAACGTGATGATGGATAACTTTGTTCAGATCCTTCAACGACTACCCACCGGCGGCGCATTTGCATCCAGCAGCCACTCTGGAGGCGCGACTCCTTTTAAGGTACAAGTAAATTTTGACATTCCCATATTTGAGGGTCAAATAGACGCAGATGCTGTAGATAAATGGTTGAATCTGTTAGAAGGATATTTCTCGGTTCATGACTTTTCAGACCGGGAGAAGATTATTTTTGCACTCCTCAAAGCTACCCCCATGTTAAGGACTGGTGGGAAACCTACTGTGAGAACAAGGACCAGACAGAACCCTCTCTGTTCTCGGCCGTACCAACTTGGAATTCTTTCCGAGACGCCGTCAAGGAACATTACTATCCCGTGGGGAGCTATGAGGACAAGTACATACAATGGACCACGCTGCGACAACAAAGGGATCAAGATGTGCATGAGCTGACGAATCTGTTCCATACCCTGCGCACAAAGTTGGGTATCAAAGATTCAGAGAAACATCTGGTGCTAAAGTATCGCAGCTGCCTGCACAAATACATTCAGGAGGAAATGGAGTTCCTTGACATCTCCTCGCTTGGTACGGCATACCGGTATGCTGCCAAGATTGAGCAGAAATTCAAGCAGAAGAAGCGAGACTTTGGATCTGCGAATCAAAAGCAAGGGAAAGGTGCTTCCAAACTGCAGAACAAAGGACCGAGCTAAGGCATGGCGGCTAAAGACAACTCATCGAAGCCACAAGAAAAGAACAGCACCGCAAAGCCAAAGAAGGACACGGGAAAGTGGTGTGAGTTCCATAAGAGCTCCACTCACAACACAAGTGAGTGTCGGGCCAAGCAGTCGCTAGTGGCCGAGATGACGGCTTCTGAGTCAGATGCATGCTCTGACTCCGAATCAGAACCTGAAAAGGCGAATGAAAAAGGGAAACAGATTATTGATGCGGAGCCCAATGCCACTGTTGCCACTGCAAAGATCCAAAAGGAGGAACCGGAAGATCCAGAGGAGGAGGAATGTCTCTTCCACTCCCAGATGTGGGTAAAGGGCTCCCCGGTACAGTTCATTGTCGACAATGGGAGCCAAAAGAACCTCATTTCAGTAGACGCCATGAAGCGTTTGGGCTTGCCGACCACAGCTCACCCACATCCATACACCATCGGGTGGCTTCACCAAGGACGAGATCTCCGCGTCAGCCGGCAGTGTCGCCTTCCCTATAGCATCAAGCCCTTCACGGATGAGGTATTATGTGACGTTACTCCTATTGATGTTTCTGATGTATTATTAGGACAACCATACTTGTGGAAGCGTCATGCTGTGTATGAGTCTCGGCCTCGTGCTGTTATTGTTACTTTGGGAAATAAGTTGTACAGAATACCAGAGGTACCACCTCCTGCTGCTATCTCTTTGGTTACTGCAAAACAATGCAGTAAGCTCATTTCCCAAACCAGGAAATTCGTTTTCCTGATGATCCGCCCCCAGGGCAAGAAGAAGACTGTGGCCACGACCTCCAGACAGGGCTCCTCTGCGCAACAACAACAAATGGATAAGGTTGTGGAGGAGTACGGGGACATATTCACCTCACCCACAAGGGTTCCTCTGCACTGTCAGGTCAAGCACCCGATTGATCTGACCCCCGGTGCGCCGCTACCTAATGGACCGATCTATCGGCGCTCTGTTCTGGAGAATGATGAAATCAAGAGGCAGATTCAAGAGCTGTTGCAGAAAGGTCACATCAGACCAAGTTCATCGCCCTGTGGGAGCCGATCGTGTTGGTACAGAAGAAGGATGGGACGTGGAGACTCTGTATTGACTATCGGGCGCTGAACAAGATCACTGTCCGGAATAGGTACCCAATCCCACGGATTGATGACCTTCTGGACCAACTCAAAGGTGCAAAATATTTCAGCAAGATCGACCTCAAGTCTGGGTATCACCAGGTACCAATTGAACCCTCCGATGTGTGGAAGACTGCCTTCAAAGCCAAGGAAGGCCTTTTCGAATGGCTGGTCATGCCTTTCGGGTTGACGAATGCTCCCGCCACCTTCATGAGGATGATGGATGACATCTTGCGGTCATTCACCAACTCATTTGTAGTGGTGTACTTGGATGATATTCTGATCTTCAGCCAGACTTGGGAAGAGCACCTTCACCACATCCGACAAGTCCTCCAAACACTGCGGCAACACAAGTTGTGTGCCAATTTGGAGAAGTGCACTTTTGGTATGACCCAGGTTCAATATCTGGGATACATTATTGATGAAAGGGGGGTGCATGTGGATCCAGCCAAGATCCAAGTCATTCGGGATTGGCCAACCCAAACCACCCTAACAGAGCTTCACAACTTTCTGAGTCTTGCTAATTTCTATCGCGAGGTTCGCGATGGAATTCCTCTCACATAACTTGGCCCTTGAGCCTTGGAGTCAAGTTACCAAGGAGAGCCAGAGAAAAATTTTTGTCTAACCTCAACGAAGGCGTTCGCTGCAACTGAAAAAACCGCCTATTCCGCCCCGCGTTCACTTTTACCGTACTTGCAACAAAACATTTGAGATCGAGACAGATGCCTCTGACTATGCTATTGGGGCAGTTCTTACTCAACAGGGACATCCAGTGGCATTTCACAGTGAGACATTGTCTGACACAGTTCGCAAGTATCCCACATATGACAAAGAAATGTACTCCATTGTGCAAGCTTGTCGACAATGGAAGCATTACATTTTGGGGAAGGAAACAATCATCCACACAGACCACAGGCCCCTGCAGTTCATACAGACACAAGGGAAGTTGCAGAATGATCGCCATCAGAAGTGGTCTACATATCTGCAACAGTTTCATTTGAACATCAAGCATAAGAAGGGTAGCACCAATCATGTTGCAGACTGCCTCAGCCGACCACCGATCGTGGCGCTCACCACTGTGCTCAACTCTTGTGGGCACGAGACTTCTGATTGGTCGCTTCTCTATGAGAGTGACCCAGAATTCAGCCAAACTTACAAGGCACTCTTGGGGGGTACGCAAGTTCCAAATTTTCACCTCCAAGATGCACTTTTATGTCACATGGGACATCTTTGTGTTCCTTCAAGCGAGCGTGCCAAGATGATATGGGAAGCACACTACAGTCGAGTCGCTGGGCATTTCGGGGTCGAGAAAACAGTAGCAATCCTGCAGAAGTATTTCTATTGGCCGAACCTTCGAAAGGATGTCGAGAAGCACATCAGATCCTGCACTGCTTGTGCCATTGTCAAACCGACCATCAAGAAGCAAGGCCTATATACTCCTCTACCTACCCCTAGTCGACCTTGGGAATCCATCTCCATGGATTACATGTCGGGCCTGCCTTCTACTAAGCAGGGAAATGACTGTGTTTTTGTGGTCGTCGACAGATTCTCGAAGATGGCCATTATGGCGGCTTGCAAGAAGAATATCACAGCAGAAGCCACTGCTAAACTCTTCTTTGAACGAGTGTGGGTGCACTTTGGGATCCCACAGTCTATCATATTAGATCGGGATAGCAGGTTCCTCAGCACATTTTGGTCCAGCCTCTGGTCAATGTTGGATACCAAGCTCACCAAGTCCACAACTTTCCATCCCCAAACATATGGCCAGACAGAGGTCGTCAACAGAATGATTGTACACATTCTGCGCATGTACAATTCAAAGCATCCACGCACATGGGACGAGAGCCTCCCCTATGTACAACATAGTTATAATCGGGCTCTCCACAGCTCAATCGGCCATAGCCCCTTTCAGGTGGGCTTGGGATTCCAGCCACTATGTCCCATTGACATAGCCATGCCATTTGCAGCTGCTCAGGCCAATTCAGCTCATGTCCAGTCTGAAGTTGACAAAGCCAATAGCTTCATCGAGCGCATTCAACACATCCGCCAACAGGTTCATGATATATTGGACAGAGCCAATGCCAAGTACAAGCAACGCCATGATCAACACCGGGTGCCACACAACTTCCAGGTGGGTGACAAAGTATGGCTACATTTGCAGAAGGAGCGCCTCACTGGACCGCACCGCAAGCTTCGCCCGCTCCGATACGGGCCGTATACCATCACCAAGGCTGTAGGAAACAATGCATTCGAGCTCAGTATTCCACCATTCCTTGGTCTGCACCCAGTCTTCAATGTGGATCACCTTCGTCCTTACTTCCCACCTCTACTGGACACCTCGGACATTGCAGAACAACTCACACCAAATGAGTTAAATCTAGACTGCATGGAACAGGCCACCACAGATTGCATCATGGACATGCAAATCAAGAACACTCGCCAGCAGAAGATCCAACTATATCGGGTTGTCAAAGCTGGCCAACTCCTGCACCAAGGAAAGTGGTTCACCAGGGACCAAGTTCAGCAGAAATTTCTTCATCTCATGGAGGAACTTAACGCAATGGGGACCATTGCTTCCTAAGGGGGGAGGAATGATCCAGGTGGATATTGGTGGTCACCCGCCTATTTCACTTGGGGCTCCACCATTGTCTATTTCAGTTTTTCAGTTTCGGCACAGTTTACTATTTTTAGCAGTTTTTCGGGTCCTAAACTTCCGGAGCCGTTTTGAGGCCCTAAACGACGTTTTTTGGGAAAACGGAGGGCAACATGGGTCCATGGACCGATGTTGCTCGTTCCAAATTTGTAGTCCTCGGATAGATCTTTTTAACGAGGTATGGTACGCGTCAAACGGAGATCGTATGCCAAAGTTACGCCCCTGGGAAGTTGAAACACCAATTTACCCAAACGGGGCCCATAGTTTTGACGCTTCATCTCCTAGGGTTAGGGTTTCGGCTGTTTAGGATTTCCCATTGTTTCTAAATGATAAATAGGCCCTCGAGCCTCATTGTAACTCATTTCAGAGGCCTGTAGCCGCCACATCTCTTCTCAGAGATAGCTGCCAGCGCCCTAGCTAGTTTTATTTCCATTCTGTCTGTAAGCAAATTTCAGTTTTGATATTAATGAAATGAAGTGTTATTTCCACTGCATCTCTATATTTATGTTTATATGTTTATTCTGTTGCGTTCCTGCATAAATCCGGATCATTCAGAGAGTGGCACTGATGTAGAGGTAGTACTCGATGATGACAAAGTTGTTAGAGCAGTCGGTGTGGGAACATTGACATTTCAGAGGGAGTCCAAACCTCCCTTGAAGGTGTCAGATGTTCTTTATGTGCCAGGGATGAGGAAGAACCTCATATCCGTCTCAGCTTTGGAGGATAGAAGATATGAGGTACTGTTCAGAGGAGGACAGGTGTTGATGTATCCCAGGGGCACTCCAGCTGATTCAGCTAGAGAGCTAGGTGTACGCCATGCAAAGGTGTACAAGTTTGCATTTCAGTCCCTTTTGGCATTGAGCAGTAGCACTGACAGCAAAGCTAGAAGTTCTGAGCTGTGTGAGATTTGGCACCGCAGGATGGGGCACATGTATCATGGAGCCTTCAGGACTTTGCGGGAGATCACTACAGGTGTGCCAGATTTCAGTACTGATCACTTTGATACTTGCAGAGGATGTGCGATGGGAAAGTTTGCCAAATCCCCTTTTCCCAGCAGTGACAGCAGAGCGACTGGGATACTTGATTTGATTCATTCCGATGTGAGCGGTCGGATGTCTCATGTTTCCTTGAGTGGGTATGAGTAATATGTATTATTCATTGATGATCACTCCAGGAGGACCTGAATCTATTTCTTGAAGACCAAGAGTGAGGTCTTCAAGCGGTTTCAGGAGTTCAGAGCTCTTGTGGAGACACAGACAGGTCAGAAGATCAAGTCCCTGAGGTCGGAAAATGGAGGAGAGTACACCCTTGGAGAGTTTGTTGACTATTGTGCGGAGGCAGGCATTAGGAGGGAGCTCACTGTTCCTTACAACCCCCAGCAGAACGGGGTTGCGGAGAGGAAGAACAGATCCATCGGAGGGGCTGCCAAAGCCATGTTACATGATCAGGGGTTGCCATTGTTTTTGTGGGCAGAGGCCTGCAACACAGCTGTTTACTTGCAGAACAGGAGTCCGCATCGTGCCTTGGGGCAGATGACTCCGGAGGAGGCTTTTTCTGGGAAGAAGCCTGATATGGGTCATCTTCGTATCTTTGGGTGCATGACATACTCCTACATACCCAAGGAGAAGAGGACCAAACTAGAGCCCACCGCAGAGAAGGGTATCTTTGTGGGCTACAGTGAGACCTCCAAGGCCTTTCGGATTTACATTCCTACACAGAGGAAAGTTGTTGTCAGGCGGGATGTGAAGTTCGAGGAGGATAGGGCCTTTAGGAGGTCACGAGAGTTAGAGTATCTGGATCAGCCAGACCCTCAGCAGCAGTTGAGTCAGTCGCAGGGATCCAGTGGGCAGGGATCAGGAGGATCCGGAGGTACATCTATGATGATGTCAGGTCCGTCAGTGGGGAGTGGCTCGCAGAGTCAGAGGGGTGGAGCTATGGGTAGCACGCAGAGCAGTCCACAGAGCAGTTCACTGGGGAGTCCACTGATGGACAGTTCACACGGTACCTCAGCATCTACAGGTTCAGGTGCAGGCAGGAGGACAGCAGACAGACAGTCAGGAGTTCAGGCTCCTGATGTTGAGGAAGAGGAGTTTTATTCTCCGGCGGGAGAAGTGCACTCAGGGAAGAGGAAGCCCAAGTGGCTTCAGGACACCTTGAGAGATGCCACATCTGTTGCTGAGCCTAAGAGGCCGGTCGGAGAGAGCAGACCACCTGAGAGGTTTTGTAGCTATATGGCAATGGCTACCAGCATCCTTGACTCTGAGCCTTCTAGCTATGAGGAGGCAGCTAGCCAGCAGGTCTGGAGAGAGGCCATGCAGGAGGAGTATTCTTCTATCATGAAGAATAATGTTTGGGAGGTGGTGCCGAGGCCTGAGGGCAAATCCGTGGTTACTTCCAGATGGATTTACAAGGTAAAGCATGCTGCAGATGGCAGCATTGAGAAATTCAAAGCGAGATTTGTGGCTAGAGGGTTCTCCCAGGTAGAGGGAGTTGATTATGAGAAGACCTTCGCTCCCGTGGCTCGATATACTTCGATCCGCTCCATTATATCGATAGCAGCAGAGATGGGTTGGAAGATCCACCAGATGGATGTGAAGACCGCATTTCTCAATGGCTTCATACAAGAGGAAGTGTACATTGAGCAGCCACAGGGCTTTGAGGTGCATGGGAAGGAGTCCCATGTGTGCAGACTGAAGAAGGCCCTTTATGGCCTGAAGCAAGCTCCCAGAGCT
The DNA here is from genome assembly GCA_034641835.2 of Pinus albicaulis. NCBI lineage: Eukaryota > Viridiplantae > Streptophyta > Pinopsida > Pinales > Pinaceae > Pinus > Pinus albicaulis. The sequence goes on along the minus strand of CM076572.1, from coordinate 1,201,352,056 downwards.
TGGTACTCCAAGATAGATACTTACTTGCAGAAGATGGGTTTCACAAAGAGTGAGGCAGATCCGAACCTTTACTATATTGTGATAGGTGAGGAGCCTCTCATTCTGGTGCTGTATGTGGATGACTTAGTCATTAGAGGTGCAGAGAGACTCATAGAGCACTGCAAGAGAGATCTTGCGGCGGAGTTTGAGATGAACGACATCGGCTTGATGCATTACTTTTTGGGTTTGGAGGTGTGGCAGGAGGAGGGGCATTTCTTCCTGGGACAGGGGAAGTATATTGTGGACAACCTTGGCAGATTCCACATGGAGGATTGTAGACCCATGTCGACACCGATGATCATCAACTGGAAGAAGCTTCATGCTTCGGATTCCGAGTTGGTGGATCCCACATTGTACAGACAGCTGATTGGTTCCTTGATGTATCTGGTCAACACTAGACCAGATATTTGTTTTGCAGTCAACACGATGAGTCAGTTTATGTGTGAGCCTAGGAAGGTTCACTGGGTGGCTACAAAACACATTTTGCGATACTTGCAGGGGACAGTGGATTATGGTCTGGACTACAGGCAGGGGGATGGAGTGAGATTGGCAGGTTACACTGATTCTGATTGGGCAGGTTGTGCTTCCGATAGGAAGAGCACTTCAGGGTGTTGTTTTGGGTTGGGTTCCCAAAGAGTGTCATGGTCCGTGCCCAAAAGGCGCCCTCGCAGTACTGGAGTTCAAATGAAGGCAAGAGTATATGTATGTAAAATGGCCTAGCTAGTTGTGAGCTACCGGCTTCGCAAGATGTTGTTTGGCTTATTTGGTCAGCCGTTGAGACCTTTAGTGATTTACTGTGATAATCAGAGTTGCATTAAACTCATGAGAATCCAAGATATTTCTTACGACAGTCAAAGTCGATCCATCACAAATATCATTTCATCAGAGACTATGTCTTAAAGGAGCCGTGAAGCTTGGAGTATATTCTACCGATGAGCAAAAGCCGCAGATATTCTTTACCAAAGTCTTACCAATGGGCAAGCATGTCTACTTCAGAGACAAGATGGGTGTGGTGAGGAACACCTTCCTCGGTAAGAGGGAGTGTTGAAATTTGGTACCGGAGGACAGGTGGTTCCCTAAGGCTTTGATCTTTGGCCTAAGAAAAAGTGTCCAAAAGAATTTAATTTTTCTCCTAAAGTGACTTTATAATTTTTATAAAGTCAAATCTAATTTTAAAGTGACTTTAAGTGATAAAGTTACTAAAGTGACATTATAAAGTTATAAAGTCAAATCTAATTTAAAAGTGACTTTAAGTGATAAAGTTACTAAAGTCTAATTTTAAAGTGACTTTAATAAAGTCAATGTAAAATTAGAAAGGAAAAAGTGACTTTGGAAATAAATGACTAAGTGGGTCTTTATTAAAGTGGGGTGAATTAAAAAATAGAAAGTGAGATTTAAATGAGCATTTAATCTCAGTCGTAGATTTCAATCTATTTCAGCCATTGGATTTAGGGATTCCCCAAAAGTCACTTAGGGTTAGGTTAAAGGAGGAAAATGAGGAAAATGTCATTCATTCTTTCATGAGCAGATTGAGAGAAGGAGAGCAAGAGAGCAAGGGAGATTTTTGGGTAGTGAGGAGAAGGAGGCAGTAGCTTGGCACACTTTCCAAGGCAGCACTTCAGCAAGACATTTTCAGCAAGACCGTACAGCTGAGATAACACAGTAAAAGGCAGATTTTTTGGCACGGTTTTCTAGGCAGGGAGGCCGTACAGTAAGGCCATACAGCAAGGCCGTACAGCAGGCCGTACAGCAATATTGGGCACGAAAATCGAGGTAGCAAGGGGTTGTACCGTACAACAGCGTTTTGCAGTGGTTTTGGCATGCAAATCGAGGTTTTGGACAGCACCATTAATTGCTGTTTGCACAGATTTTGAGGAGGTCGTACAGCTGCATTTATTGCAGATTTCTGGGCACGCAAATCGAGGAGGACGTACAACATTTATTGCTGTTCTGTTTTTGTTGTTTGTACATTTTCCGAGGCGGTGGTTAAGCACGAAAAACGAGATAAGTTGTAAAAGTCTGTTTGCTGATTTTTTGCTGAATATTTCTCACACTGTAAAAAGTATTTTCCAGAAATAAGAAGGAGCTTTCAAACTGGTTTTCCCCAAGAGTTGTAGGGGTTTTTTCCAGGGTCATGTTGACCAAAAATATCTGTGTCAAATGTGTGAATGACTGTTTTTATGCTTGCTGATTTTTAATTCTGCATTTTCCAGCATTATGAAAAATTTCCAGAATTTGTGTTTTCAGCAAAATTTATTTTCCAGTTTGTTAAATGTATGGATATGGGAAAGGACATTTAACTATTTTGGAGTAATAAGATGAAAACTGAAAACCGGGGTGGGAAACTATAAATTTTTACATTCAAAGAATTGATGAAGGCATTTTATGCAGAATTTTTACTCTCACATTTGCAGCAGAAGCCAGAAATTGGTATAGAACTCTTCCGGTTGCCTCAATTCACAGCTGGGATCAATTTGTTACAATTTTTATTTGTAGATTTGACAGCTATAATTATGATCATGTATATGATGAAATTGAATATTTACGAAAAGAAAATGAATCTGTTAGAGATTTTAATATTCGATTTCATTTGAATTGTTTAAAATTTAATGTCAAAGATGAACCTATGAAAGAAGAATCACTAGATTGGTTTGAACATAATTATTCTCTTCCCCCTAGTCCCGATTCATATGAAATTAGTTCAAGCTTTGTTCCATCCCCTTCTAACATAAATGAGAATTCCAATTTGGATGTGCAAATAAATTGCGATGAAGAGGTTTCACAAAGCTTGGAAAATATTTCTAATCAAATGAAAGAAGACAACAACAGCAATTTTGGAGAAAGACCTGCATTGGAATCTGAAAGTTTCTCTGCATAAAATTGAGAAAATCAGATTGCAAATCAGCAAGTGCAAGCAACAATCAAAGTAAATAATAGCATGCAAACTGTTGCACAAATTTCTGAATCTTTTCATGATGAACAAATGCTGAAATCAGAGCAGCAAAGCAATCTTCTTCAAAAAAACATGAGTATGCAAAGGAATGATTTAGAATCTGAAATTTACAATGAGCATAATGTACAAGAGTTCCCAAACAGAGACATTTTTAAATGCATTATTTCAGATTCACATTTTTCCCTTTATCCTGATATTTTTAATGATGGTAATTTTTCCCTTCTTGGTATTAATGATGTTTTAGAAAATAAAAAGGATGGTATAAATGAATTACCAATAAGTTTTTATCAAGATAGAGAAACAATTATTGATCAATCTTTTGCCATTAATGAACATGAAATTCTTGTCCCTCATTGTTTTGATATACTGGATGAGATTGAATGGAAATCTAGAGAATCTTGTGAAGTCATTTATGATAATTACTCTGACATTGAGGATGTTGATTTCTATTCTTCTAAAAAGAGTCCTCATGAGAAAATTAAAATAACATCTGAGAATGAGGAACATTTCAATTTAGAAATTATTCCAACTAATCCTCACTCTAAAGCAGATAATCATCTTCATGATTTCACTATTAGAGAAAATATTCCAATTTATGATTCATATCATGATCAAGCTTTCATTTCTGTTCATAATCATAAATCTTTTTCTAATTCACAAGTTGGAATTCGAAATTACTCAAATTCCATAATTCTGGCCAATCCTTGTGAAAAAGAAGTTATTTCAAAACGATCCTGATTGTGCTGTAACATTAGTTGTACAAATAGTAATTTCATTTTATTTTTGTTTCCTCACTTATTTTGTATTAAATCAGATTTATTTTCAAATTTTATTTTTCAGATTTTTGATACATTACGCTAGCATATTGAGCACTTTATTATCAAACATTCAATTGATACATTGCCCTATTGGAAAATTGAAGTTTTATATTATAATCAAAAGTATCAAAAGATATTTCAATTTCAATTTCAATCAATGCTAATGTTTTATCAAAAGCTTATATTTTCTCAAAGGCAATATCAACAAGAGAATGTATTTTTAGAAGTCTGCCAGCAATCCAATTTAATTAATAATTTTTCATTTCATTTGAAAGATTTCCATCCATTTTTCATTAATTCATTTGAAAAATATTTGGAAATTTTTCCTTCATGGAAGATTGTCAATAGCTTAACATTTACACATAACACTAACAGTTTCTTCCAGGTCTTTGAATCTAAAAGCTCATATCCACAATCTGGCCTTTCATCTCCTTTTTTGAACATTTCCCAATTATTAATAGAAATCTATCCAGATTTCTATGATCCAATTGGTATTCAATTAGAAAGAAAATTCCATCAGAAGGAGATTTTAGATAAGCTTCTAACAATAGTTGTACATTCTGATTTCAGGTTTAATTTTCTTAGTTCAATTAGATTTGCATTTTTATTACTAACATTTGAATTGTACATACATGCAGGGATGAAAATGAGAAAATGGTTACACTGGAAATATGACTATACCTAGTCATTTTTCAAGAATATGGTTAGAATATGAGTAGAGTTAATGTAGTTAATTTATTTTCAACAGTTCTGTAGATTAAAAATAAAACAAAGCAATCAAACATTTTCATACATGTTCAGTGAAAACATTTTCTCCCAATCAGAAAATTTTAATTCTTGCTTTCCTTTTTAAATTTCTTACAACAATACCTCTACTCTGTTTATTTTGAATAATGTCTTGATTAAATTCAATTAAGGTTGCACTTGGCATGAATCGTCTCAAAGCCACTTTTCTTAATTTCGAGATTTCCTTCTAAGATTTTCTTTTGAAATTTATAAGATAAAGGTTTTGAGGATATAAAAGCTTCATGATCTCATTATCCCATGAAATGTATGACTGTCTATGATAAGCTTAATTCTGACTCAATCATTATTATTCAATCTAACCTTTTGTGGTAATCATATGAAGTTCATATTATCTTCCTCGAAATTTACTAAGCTGACCTTAAGGATGCCCATTTTGCTGTGTGCACACATTCAAATCTGTTTTGACATTTTTCCACAATTAGTGGCTTTATCCCATTCGGACCTTTAGTTTATTATCTGATGTTGTAATACGCATCATATTTATTTACTAAAGAAATTATTGAACAGTCACTATAACAATACAGATTTTTCTCAAGTTAATTCGGAATAAGCAGAGGTAATAAATTGTTATTTCAATTCAAAAGGGAAGACTATTTTCATATTTATTTCTGGTAAATTTTATATTTCCTTAACATGAACAAGAAGATTTTATTTAGGCTAATTTCTCATTACGATTTAGAATAAATGATGAGATTATTTTGAACAAACGTAAAATTTTGATAAATCGAAGGAAAAATTTGAGGATTCATGAGGTAAAAAAAAATACAGAGAATTTCCTTCCAGATACGCATTCACAAGTTCATTCTCATCTATTATTAGTTTCTCTTTTTCTATGTTCATTTTTATTTTTGTTTTGTTTTATTTGAAATTTTTCATTTGTTTTCAAAACTTGAAGTAAGAAGCAAACCCATTTCAAATTTGCAACAGGTTCAGGGAAATTTTATTTTGAGATTCATTAGAATTTGAACATTTTTAACTTTGCTTTCAACCATCAGAAAACCCAATTGAAATTTCAAGCAATATCATATTATTCAACTTGATTTTCATATTGCTGATAATTCAGTGAAAATGTTTGCAATACTACCATCCCACTTGTCTTCGTCAATAATTTCATTCCGATATCACATCATCCACTTCACAGCCATTTGTAGCGAAATATTTCATTGGAAGTAGCTTTTAGAATTTTTCATAACAAATTGTTCATAAAAGATCTCCGATGTATTACCTCGCTCATATGTCATATCACATTTCGCATATCAAAGGTTTGCAGTTAAATATACTTCCATTATCATGAATCGCCGATCTCCGATAAACGACTTTACCGATATTGCGATGACCACATAATTCCGGATCTGATATGAAATTCAAATTAAGTTTATAAAATATCGCGTCCATTCGATCGCAATAAAAGTAGGGGCTTAATTTTAAAGGGCCGATGTCTTGGATCCGGTATGTTATTAAACTTTCATCATAAAATTATCGGGTCCACTCTTCATCGCATATCGGCGTATCGAGAATTGTTACATCATGTGCTTAAGATTGTCAATCGCGATCGCCAATTAGCCACGTCATTCATCGCATATCGGCGTCACAAGAATCTCATTGTGTTACACAGGGTAACAAAATTTCGCCAATCGCCAATTAACAATTGCCGATATCGCAATCTCTTCATCGCATTTTTATTTATGCTTACATCACAATTCCAAATTTGCGATGCGCGTTGTGCGATGTGGGAAGCACAATGTAAATATTCCCCGATCCCCGATATAATATTTCTTCAATGATGCGATCGCTCCATCACATCGCACATCTTTTCAACGCATGTTTTCATATCGGCAATTTTCCATTTGCAATCTCTGATGTGATAGCTTCCAATGCATGCCTCTGAGTCATTAACATTTAATCGATATATGGCATAGAAACAAAGGTGAAGTCTTGCAAATTAAACTCGAAACATGATGAAGAAACATGTGATGCGAATCATTCAATACGGTGATGTGTTATTTTAAAAGAGAGCTTGGGTAACCACTATGGTAAGAAAGCAGCTGATAATAAATTTGCGGCATATTGAAATCATTCCGATTTCTCATATATTTCAGTTTTAAATATATAATTCCATAATTAAAAAAGAAATTCAAGTCCTCTCTATTTTCATATTTAAATTTTATTATTTTGGATTTGGTTTTGATTTTGAACAATTTATAAAATCATGGAGTTTATATGAAACTTATAATATTTTGAAAAACAGTCATTACTGCAAATTTTCATTATCATTTTTGATGTATTTGTTTTCCCTTGAACACTAAGCATTCCATTTTTACATTTTACTGCTTGCTTTAGTTTAAATAAATAAATAATGATTTTGGGTTATAGGATTTTGGTTAGTTTGACTTCTTCATGTTTTTAATGTTAATTAAAATAAGAAGTTAGCTAGTTTGGAGAATTGATACCTTTCAGGTAAGATCAAAAGCAATCATCCAATGGTAAGATTCATGTACCTACTTTCATTTATTTCCATTTCGCTACTTTAGTTTCAATTTTGTTTTTCTGATATATAAATATGTTTTGCAGCTCTTCATAAAAGTTTCCAATCCTCCGCCAGATCATATTTTCGAAGTCCATACTCTTCTCGTGGCTTAATTTCAAGAAGCAGCGATAATCCTCATTGAAATAACTACACCAGGAATTTTCTAAACCTTTAATCTGTTTCTTTAAGCATTTCTTTTTATTAAAAAATTATTAAGATGATGCTTGGAAACAAAAAGATTGATATCAGACAGAAAGTTTTCATTGTGGCTGAGTTTTATCGTCACTGCTATCTAAAAAGCCTAAAACACTTACAACCCTGCAAGGTATGATTTTTCTAAATCTCGACATAAGAAGAATTGATTACACGATTATTTTCTTTCTTCATATTGTTGAGACATTGATATAAACATTCTTGTTTGAGTTTATCTTGCGAAACTTGGATTTTCCTTTCCATTTTAAAAATTTCTTCATTTTTATTTTTGTTGATTTCTTTCTCATTTTAGCATAAGAATTCTTTTTCCTTTGGTTTTCAGTTTTGATTTTGGTAACTTTGCCATGATTTATATGGAAGGTCTTTTTGTTACCTAACAATGGTCAGCATACACAGAGAAAAAATTGTTGATAGTCACCTATTAGTTTTTTCTTAAATCTCTTAGTAAAGTTTAATTTTCTTATTATAAAGATAGACATACTTAAGGAAGAGATTACCAATTTAGAGAAGTTGACAAAGTATCATAAAATCTAGAGAAATTTATTTTTCATCAAATTTGTAATCATTTTGAGATTTCAATATTTTATTAAGATCTTTTAAAGTTCTATTATCAGTCAAGAAAAGTTATTTTTAACCAAGTAAAGACACTTTACAGCAAATCACCTTTTAACTCTAAAATTGTCATTTTTAACTCTTAAGGAGTCAATGATTCTCCCTGTCCCAAAGAGTCTTATTTTTCTAGAGTATAATCCAGAGATATATTTAAACTTAAAAGATAAGAGATCTCATCATGAGCCTGCTTACCATGATCATAGGGGAAAAATAGGTTGACATTACCAACACTACTAAACAAACCAGGATAATGGCTTATGATTGCAAACAATTATAAGACAAGGGGTCTCATCACGAGCCAGCTTGTTCATTCCAATTATAACCAGTGAATGGCATTGTCAACTATCTGGCTACCAAACCAGGACAATGGCTTTTAGTAACAAAAAAATAAAAAATAATAAACATATATAAATGAATTTATCTCTGGGTCAATAATTCTTAAAGAGATGGGATTCTGAATCATTGATGATTAAAAGGTAAACCTGTCGAGACTATAGATGTTTGCTGGCAACAGTGGCTCTACCTGTGACAAATGAGTGAATTTTAAAAGCTAAGCTGTAAAGTGACCCCTGCTTTATCTCTACAACTAATTAAAGGCTGATATAGAGTTTTGAAATATTTTAATTTCTGAGGAATTTTAAGAAAAATTACAGTTAGATGATTCTTGCTTTTATTCAGACTAATGAACCTAGTCAAGCATTTCAAGCATAATTCTCTCTTCTTTAATTAATTTTACTTTGATTTTAGGAAAATCTTATTCATATCAAACAGAGATAACTGGTTTTTCTCCCATGTGTCGTCATTGTTGTGGTAAAACATAACCCCCCCCCCCCCAACCCATTTTTTACTTGTTCACTTCAAATAATGGGGACCCTTTCTATAAATTTTTGGCTAAACACCTTTTAGGATTTTTATTTTACTTGATTATCCTACGCCATTGTTAATTTTTCATTTTCTTTGTATTCTTGTTTCGATTGCTTCGTTAAAATCAATTTAATAAGCTTCCCATCGATGCTTGTTTTACCTCATTCGTCAATCGGTTTGAAAATGATACCCTTTCAAGTCCCATTATTTATCTAGTCCGAGTTAAAAATGCTATTTTTATTATTTTTATTTATTTTCGGAGTGGTTGTAGTTTGGGATATGGGATAATTTCATAACTAATTTCATTAAAATAGAACCAAAAATAAAAATTGATATTTAATATTAAATTTTGAATTAATTAAATTAATATGATTAATTTAATTAAAATAAAATTTAATATATAAAATATATATATACAAATTAAAAAACAAAAAATTACATCGCATATCGCAACCATCGCAATTTTAATAACATGCACATCTTAAAAAACCCGATGACCTTCATTCCCCGATATGCGATGGCTCTTCAATTATTAACCAAAGTTTGATAAAATACCATTCAACCATTTATCCGATGCAATGAGTCAAACATTGACTTTTGTTTTTTAATTCCTTATAACTCTCGTGACCTCATACTAATTTCACATTCCTACACCACAAAATTTCTCGCATCGCAGATTTTATATGTGGACATTCCAAAAAATGCGATGGTGTATTTCTTGCGATGTGCGATGTCGGATCGCAAGATCGCATCGCAGGTTTTCAAACAATACATTTTCTTAAAACATGATATGTGATAAGGCCAAATGCGATGTGTTAAAAAAATTTTAATACAAAGTTTTTACCCCTTATGCCTCCCGCATCTTCACCTCACTCACCCCTCACGTCACCCTCACCTCACACTCCACTCACCATATCCCTCCATAATCTCACGTGGATGAATTAATGGGTTTGGATTGATTTCGATGGTTTATTTTATGGGTTTAAGGTTTGGATTGATTCCAATGGTTTGTAAATTAATTTTTATATTATAATTATAATATTTATTATAATTTTAATATAATTTGAATTATATTTAAATTAACTTTTTCAAATCATTTGTATATTAATTTAATTTTGTAACTTAATCAATTTTTAATTAGATGAAAATTAATTAGAATTAATTGTATATATTAGTTAGTTAATAATTAACTTAGAATTAATTATTAGATAATTAGAATTCTAATTTAGGATTAGATTTTTAATTAAAATTCTGATTTTTAACCAAGTAATAGAATTTCCAGATTTATGCCAGATTTGACTCATCAACTTTGGAAGCTCATAGAATGAGTTTTACTTAGCCAAATGAGCTCCAAGACGGCTCATTGGAAAGATAAAATCATGGAGAACATTTATGAGGAGGTTTCATTAACAAATTTGATCATTTATTAGGTCTAAAATTAGGCAGAAGATCAATCTTCAAATTTTTAAAAACAAAATCAATTTTCCGAGTTATAATTTTTGCATCCTCATTTGCCGAAGCCTTTTTTGAGTGCAGATCTTTTTGTCAATAATATCCTTGGCCAATTAAATAATCACAAGCACAATAGAAGGATTAGATTTCATTTTCAAGTATTGAATTCAATTAGATTTGTTTTAATTCTAGAATTGGCATTTTAATTTTGTTTTGATTTAATTTTTGCAGGAAAACAATTGAAGAGATGAGGAGAATAAGATATTAATCAATGAGAATGCTCCAATAATTGAAGAATGAAATTTTAAGCAAACAAAAATTTGATTGAGCAGATTTCTTCTTCAACAAAATTTCTTGTTAAGAATTCTTTTGCAAATATTATAAATAACAGATTGCAAAATGTAATAAGGGTTTCTCTCCTCTGTAATTTTGGAATTATAAAAGCACTTTTGTAATAGGAATTTAGAGTTGTAGGTGGGAGGAGAGGAATCTCATATCTGGGGATTATTGAGGTTTTTCTTTTACATTCCGAGTTATGTATAATGAACAAAGTTTGCACTATTGTAGCTCTGGTTTTGAAAGAAAAAATTCGGGCATTGTAAAGGACTAATGAGAGACCGGAGTCGGAGAAATGGACTTAATAAATTGGTATTTATAATACTATTATTTTAAAGGCTAGTTTCATTTTATAATAACAGGAATGTGTCAATTTACTTCCATATTTGTGCACTTTTGTCGATATGGAAAATTTGCCTCAATTTTATGTTATTATTTATCTCTACTCTTATGGGCTGAATTTTGATTAAGTGGATTTACTCATAAATCTGTCTTTTAATATTGGATTAATAAATAGTGATATGTTGTGAACTTTTTCCGCATATTATTGTTTAATAATTCAAGTTACTGATTAAATGATCAATACCATTTTGTGAACTATTTCCTGAGTGTTGTTGATTGATTATTTCAGTTAAAAGGTCTCAATAGGATGTGTTTTGCTATCCATAATGTCAGTTAATTGAACTATTTCATTAACTTGATATTTATTATAAACAAGACATATTTCAATCCCAATATTTTAAATACCTGCTCTTGGTTGGGTTAGATCTATATCTGCCTAATTAAGATAGGATTAAGATAGTTTATTTTTCTTTCATCTTAGAATAAGTTTGCATTTAGATTAATTTCTACATTCTTTTAAGTCATCTTCCCAAAGAGGCAAACTTTATTAGTGGATTGGCTGAGCCCTAAATCAGCTTAAGGATCACTTTCTTGCCTGATCAGCAAGAAGGTTGATCTGATGTCTCTTTTCCATTGGTGAATGAAAGTCATATTTTAAAGCCATTGGAGATTGAGAGAAGGTAACTGGACCTAGTTGAACCAGTTGGAACCACCATTCCAAACGGAAATGGAGCTGCTTTAAGGTCCGGACTGGGTGGTCATCCCCCATGTTGTTGCAGCAATTTTTGAGGCTTCAAAATTTTGGCGCTAGAAGGAAGGCCTGAAACTTGTTGTATGTTGGAGTCTTTTTAATTTTAACATTTTATTTAATCACGATGGCTCCTTTTAAACTTCCAATTTGGAGTTGTATCCATGGACGTGCATCTTCCAATACTCCACCCGAAGTGGTAAGACTCTTGTCTCAGGTAAAGTTTAATGGTGAGAGAAATTCTTCTGCTTTTAATCATGTCTTTCAATTTATTCAAAATGTTTCAAATTATGATTTTCAAGGAATTGATGAAGGCATTTTATGCAGAATTTTTACTCTCACATTTGCGGCAAAAGCCAGAAACTGGTGTAGAACTCTTCCGGTTGCCTCAATTCACAGCTAGGATCAATTTGTTACAATTTTCATTTGTATATTTGACAACTATAATTATGATCAGATATATGATGAAATTGAATATCTACGAAAAGAAAATGAATCTGTTAGAGATTTTAATATTCGATTTCATTTGAATTGTTTAAAATTTAATGTCAAAGATGAACCTATGAAAGAAGAATCACTAGATTGGTTTGAACATAATTATTCTCTTCCCCCTAGTCCTGATCCATATGAAATTAATTCAAACTTTGTTCCATCCCCTTCTAACATAAACGAGAATTCCAATTTGGATGTGCAAATAAATGGCGATGAAGAGGTTTCACAATTCTTGGAAAATATTTCTAATCAAATGAAAGAAGACAACAACAAAAATTTTGGAGAAAGACCTGCATTGGAATCTGAAAGTTTCTCTGCATAAAATTGAGAAAATCATATTGCAAATCAGCAAGTGCAAGCAACAATCAAAGTAAATAATAGCATGCAAACTGCTGTACAAATTTCTGAATCTTTTCATGATGAGCACATGCTGAAATCAGAGCAACAAAGCAATCTTCTTCAAAAAAACATGAGTACGCAAAGGAATGATTTAGAATCTGAAATTTACAATGAGCATAATGTACAAGAGTTCCCAAACAGGGACATTTTTAAATGCATTATTTCAGATTCACATTTTTCCCTTTATCCTGATATTTTTAATGATGGTAATTTTTCCCTTCTTGGTATTAATGATGTTTTAGAAAATAAAGAGAATGGTCTAAATGAATTACCAATAAGTTTTTATCAAGATAGAGAAACAATTATTGATCATTCTTTTGCCATTAATGAACATGAAATTCTTGTCCCTCCTTGTTTTGATATACTGGATGAGATTGAAGGGAAATCTAGAGAATCTTGTGAAGTCATTTATGATAATTACTCTGACATTGAGGATGTTGATTTATATTCTTCTAAAAAGAGTCCTCATGAGAAAATTCAAATAAAATCTGAGAATGAGGAACATTTCAATTTAGAAATTATTCCAACTAATCCTCACTCTAAAGCAGATAATCATCTTCATGATTTCACTATTCGAGAAAATATTCCAATTTATGATTCATATCATGATCAAGCTTTCATTCCTGTTCATAATCGTAAATATTTTTCTAATTCACAAGTTGGAATTCGAAATTACTCAAATTCCATAATTCTGGCCAATCTATGATAAGCTTAATTCTGACTCAATCATTATTATTCGGTATAACCTTTCGTGGTAATCATATGAAGGTCAAGTATGAGTTTTGTAAACCCACTTGGTTGGGTAGTATGAGTTTTGGTGATAGGAAGGTCATAGAATCATGTACTTCATTGAAAAATATGTTTGAAGATTCAACATGAACTCAGGGGGAGCATGGTAACTTCAGTGCACATCAGATCTACAGAGCTCTTATGTCTACATGAGGGGAAAAAGCTTGTGTTGGTTTTGATCCGCCCTTTGCCTTTGATGCCAAAGGGGGAGAGTGACATGGTGTTTGAATATCATGAATACTGGTTGTGCTTAATGTATTTATCTGTTATGGTGATCAAACACCATCGTGGTTGCCATCAAGTCCAAAGGGGGAGATTGTTGGCAATATGATGCAGAGTGTTATCCTTGATGGCAACCCACTTGATGAAGATAATGGCAACCTACTTGACGAATTTGTTCTTGACTTGATGAACTTGTTAAATGATGTAAATCTGATGTATCTACAATAAGTACAGAAGGTAATGATGGAAGGAATGTCAGTATGTACCAGAACATGATGAAAAGAGTATGTCTCAAGGCATACGCGGATTTGTCTAGACAAAGTAGCGTATGCATGCGGGAAATAACGTGCCAAGTCGCGTATGGGAAAAAGCGCTCTAAATTTGTAAAACCAGGGGTAACTACCATGGTATTGACCCATTGTATTGAATGATGGTTCGCCTATGTGATCCCGTCCAGGAATACCATTGGAAGTTATGTGGTTTTGACTCATGGTATTGATGAAGGGTAACCCTATATAAGGAGAAGAAAATCATTGTGCAAAAGGTGTGGATGAGTCTGGGCTTTGATGAATACTTCACTCTGAAGTATATCTGTATGGGTGAACTCTGTTCCTAATTGATAGATCCGAATCTATGATGCTCCTATGAACATGATGAAGGCTCAAGATCTCTAGATCTAGAAATGGTGAATGTCAAGGATGATCTGAAAAGAAGTGAAGAAGACCTGGCGCAATCCTGTTGAAGAGATTGAAGAAATCTGGGTAAGTTTATAGATCTGGTCTGTGCTGCAAAGTTTATCTTTTATAGATCTATACGCAGGTTCGTTTCATGAAAAGCGCGTGTATACGCGGGTCTGTGGAAGGAAAAGTGCGTATGCGCAGTTAGGGTTTTTCCCTGAAAATGCACTGAAGTATACGCGGGTTCGTCTTCTGGAAAACGCGTATATCCGCGGGTCTGATTAAATAAAAGCGCGTATTATTTCTGATCTAATGGTTGCTAAAGGTTGAATGTGTTTCTGCATATCTATTCTAAAGTCTGGGTTATATCTGATATTCTGGTTACAGTGGTCTCACTGTTCTATTTGAAGCAATGAGCAAGACATGATTGTTGATAAGTGAAGGGTTGTGTTGAAGCTATTTGATCTAGTTTGAAAATTGATGAAACGTGGTCTGCAGTGGTGCTGAGGGTCGAAGCCTTCAGTCAGGGGGTTGTAGCTCCCATCCAGGAGAGTCTGGTAAATGAGTTTAGGGGGTCGTAGCTCCCTTCCAGGAGAGGCCGGTAAACGAGAGCAAGGGGTTGTAGCTCCCTTCCAGGATAGGCTGGTAAACGAGAGAAGGTTGTAGCCTTCTGCAGGTGGGTGCCTGCGTGCTGGTTTGAGTCTGCACCAGTACATGATTGTAAGAATTTTTCTTAATAATAAATTTTGAAGGCTGGAACAACGACAGCGGTGGTTTTCTCCCGAATTGGGTTTCCACCTAAAAATCCTGGTGTTCATGTGTATTGCATATGTGTGATGATTATTATGTTCTATCTGCACCTGTTTACTGTTTCTGAAATACCTGATGAATGAATAATGCAATGATCTGAGTTAAGATTCAAACACATAATTAGATCTCTGGACATACGCGAGTTCTGTAAAGGATATCCGCGTATATACGCTAGTTGCCTTCAGTAAAGTAGCGTATGGGTTTTTAGAAAGGAAAAAGTAAAAGTTTGATTGTCTGCACTAAATACTGATTCACCCCCCCCCTCCCCCTCTCAGTATTTTTCCCAACAGGCCTTTTTGTTACCTAACAATGGTCAGCATACACGGAGAAAAAATTGTTAATAGTCACCTATTAGCTTTTTCTTAAATCTCTTAGTAAAGTTTAATTTTTTTATTATAAAGGTAGACATACTTAAGGAAGAGATTACCAATTTAGAGAAGTTGACAAAGTATCATAAAATCTGGAGAAATTTCTTTTTCATCAAATTTGTAATCATTTTGAGATTTCAATATTTTATTAAGGTCTTTCAAAGTTCTATTATCAGTGAAGAAAAGTTATTTTTAACCAAGTAAAGACACTTTACAGCAAAGCACCTTTTAACTCTAAAATTGTCATTTTTAACTCTTAAGGAGTCAATGATTCTCCCTGTCCCAAAGAGTCTTATTTTTCTAGAGTATAATCTAGAGATATATTTAAACTTAAAAGATAAGAGGTCTCATCATGAGCCTGCTTACCATGATCATAGGGGAAAAATAGGTTGACATTACCAACGCTGCTAAACAAACCAGGGTAATGGCTTATGATTGCAAATAAATATAAGACAAGGGGTCTCATCACGAGCCAACTTGTTCAGTCCAATTATAACCAGTGAATGGCATTGTCAACTATCTGGCTACCAAACCAAGACAATGGCTTTTGGTAACAAAAACTAAAAAATAAAAAATAATAAACATATATAAATGAATTTATCTCTGGGTCAATCATTCTTAAAGAGATGGGATTCTGAATCATTGATGATTAAAAGGTAAACCTATCGAGACTATAGATGTTTTCTGGCAACAGTGGCTATATCTGTGACAAATGAGTGTATTTTAAAAGCTAAGCTGTAAAGTGACCCTTGCTTTATCTCTACAACTAATTAAAGGCTGATATAGAGTTTTGAAATATTTTAATTTATGAGGAATTTTAAGAAAAATTACAGTTAGATGATTCTTGCTTTTATTCAGACTAATGAACCTAGTCAAGCATTTCAAGCATAATTCTCTCTTCTTTAATTAGTTTTACTTTGATTTTAGGAAAATCTTATTCATATCAAATAGAGATAACTGGTTCTTCTCCCGTGTGTTGCCATTGTTGTGGTAAAACACAACCCCCCCATTTTTGACTTGTTCACTTCAAATAATGGGAACCCTTTCTATAAATTTTTGGCTAAATGCCTTTTAGGATTTTTACTTATTTAATTATCCTACGCGATTGTTAATTTTTCATTTTCTTTGTATTCTTGTTTTGATTGCTTTGTTAAAATCGATTTTTAATAAGCTTCCCATTGATGCTTGTTTTACCTCATTTGGTCAACTGGTTTGAAAATGGTACTCCTTTAAAGTCCCATCATTTATCTAGTCTGGGTTAAAAATGCTATTTTTATTCTTTTTATTTATTTTCGGAGTGGCTGTAGTTTAGAAAATTTCATAACTAAATTAAACATCATTAAAATAAAACCAAAAATAAAAATTGATATTTAATATTAAATTTTGAATTAATTAAATTAATATGATTAATTTAATTAAAATAAAATTTAATATATAAAATATATATATACAAATAAAAAAACAAAAAATTACATCGCATATCGCAACCATCGCAATTTTAATAACATGCACATCTTAAAAAACCCGATGACCTTCATTCCCCGATATGCGATGGCTCTTCAAGCATTAACCAAAGTTTGATAAAATACCATTCAACCATTTATCCGATGCAATAAGTCAAACATTGACTTTTGTTTTTTAAATTCCTTATAACTCTCGTGACCTCATACTCATTTCACATTCCTACACCGCAAAATTTCTCGCATCGCAGATTTTATATGTGGACATTCCAAAAAATGCGATGGTGTATTTCTTGTGATGTGTGATGTCGGATCGCAAGATCGCATCGCAGGTTTTCAAACAATACATTTTCTTAAAACATGACAAACCCCCGATATGCGATAAGGCCAAATGCGATGTGTTAAAAAACTTTTAATACAAAGTTTTTACCCCTTATGCCTCCCGCACCTCCACCTCACTCACCCTCACGTCACCCTCACCTCACACTCCACTCACCATATCCCTCCATAATCTCACGTGGATGAATTAATGGGTTTGGATTGATTTCAATGGTTTGTTTTATGGATTAATGGGTTTGGATTGATTTCAATGGTTTGTTTTATGGGTTTTGGGTTTAGATTGATTCCAATGGTTTGTAAATTAATTTTTATATTTTTATATTATAATAATTATATTATAATTATAATATTTATTATAATTTTAATATAATTTGAATTATAATATTAATCATTTGTATATTAATTTAATTTTGTAACTTAATCAATTTCTAATTAGATGAAAATTAATTAGAATTAATTGTATATATTAGTTAGTTAATAATTAATTTAGAATTAATTATTAGATAATTAGAATTCTAATTTAGGATTAGATTTTTAATTAAAATTCTGATTTTTAACCCAGTAATAGAATTTCCAGATTTATGCCAGATTTGACTCATCAACTTTGGAAGCTCATAGAATGAGTTTTACTTGGCCAAATGAGGCCCACGATGGCTCATTGGAAAGATAAAATCAAGGAGAACATTTATGAGGAGGTTCCACTAATATATTTGGTCATTAATTGGGTCAAAAATAATGCTGAATATCAAGCTCTGAATTTCTAAAACAAAATCAATTTTCTGATTTATTTTCTGCATTTTCATTTGTCCAAACCTCTTCTAATTGCAGATTCATTTGTCAATAATATCCTTCGCCAATTAAACCATCCCAGGCATCAATAGAAAGCTTATAATTTATTTTTAATTATTTGTTTAAATTAAATTTGATTGGGTTTGTTTTAATGCCAGAAATTGTATTTTGATTTTTTTCATTGCATCTTAATTTATTATGATTTCTTTTTTGCAGGAAAACAGTAGAAGAGATAAGGAGAAAAGATCTCAATCAATAAGAATGCTCCAGCAATTAAAAATTGGAATTCTGAGCAAATAAAATTGGATTGGGCATATTTCTCTTCAACAAAATTTCATCTCAAGAATTCCTTTGCAAATATTATAAATAGCAGATTGCAGAATGGAATCAGGGCTGCTCTCCTCTGCAATTCTGGAATTCTAAAAGCACTTTTGTAATAGGGATTTAGAGTTGTAGGTGGGAGGAGTAGAATCTCAAATGTGGGGATTATTGAGATTTTTCTTTTACATTCTGAGTTATGTATAATGAACAGTTTGCACTATTGTAGCTCTGCTTTTGAAAGCAGAAGCTTAGGTATTATAAAGGACTATTAGAGACTGGAGCTGGAGAAATGGATTCAATAAATTGGTATTTCGAATACTATTATTTTAAATGCTGGTTTTATTTTATGATAACAGGAATGGTGTCAATTTACTTACATATTTGTGCACTTTTGTCGGTATGGGTAATTTGTTTCTATTTTATGTTGTTATTTATCTCTGCTCTTATGGGCTGAATTTTGATTTCTGAGTAACTATTTACTCATAAATCTGTCTTTTAATATTGGATGAATAAATAGTGATATGTTGTGAACTTCTTCTGCATATTATTGTTTAATAATTCAAGTTACTGATTAAATGATCAATAACATTTTGTGAACTACTTCCTGAGTGTTGTTGATTTATTATTTCAATTAAAAGGTCTCAATAGGATGTGTTTTTCTATCCATAATGTCAGTTAATTGAACTATTTCATTAACTTGATATTCATTATAAACAAGACATATTTCAATCCCAATATTTTAAATACCTGCTCTTGGTTGGGTTAGATCTATATCTGCCTAATTAAGATAGGATTAAGATAGTTTCTTTTGCTTGCATCTTAGAATAAGTTTGCATTTAGATTAATTTCTACATTCTTTTAAGTCCTCTTCCCAAAGAGGCAAACTTTAGTAGTGGATTGGATGAGCCCTAAATCATCTTAAGGATCACTTTCTTGCCTGATCAACAAGAAGGTTGATCTGATGTCTCTTTTCCATTGGTGAATGAAAGTCATATTTTAAAGCCATTGGAGATTGAGAGAAGGTAATCGGGACTCATTATCCAGCCTAACCAACGTCCCCAATGGAAAGGAGCCTTAAGGTCCGGTAATCGGGTATAGGTCATCCCCCATGTTGTTGCAGTGATTTTCGAGGCTTCAACATTTTGGCGCTAGAAGGAGGGCCTGCAACTTATTGTCTGTTAGAGTCTTTTCAATTTTAACATTTTATTTAATCACGATGGCTCCTCTTAAACTTCCAATTTGGAGTTGTATCCATGGACGTGCATCTTCGAATACTCCTCCCGAAGTGGTAAGGCTTTTGTCTCAGGTAAAGTTTAATGGTGAGAAAAATTATTCTGCTTTTAATCATGTCCTTCAATTTATTCAAAATGTTTCAAATTATGATTTTCAAGGAATTGATGAAGGCATCTTATGCAGACTTTTTACTCTCACATTTGCGGCTAAAGCCAGAAACTGGTGTAGAACTCTTCCGGTTGCCTCAATTCACAGCTGGGATCAATTTGTTACAATTTTCATTTGTAAATTTGACCGCTATGATTATGATCAGGTATGTGATGAAATTGAATATCTACGAAATGAAAATGAGTCTGTTAGAGATTTTAATATTCGATTTCATTTGAATTGTTTAAAATTTAATGTCAAAGATGAACCTATGAAAGAAGAATCACTAGATTGGTTTGAACATAATTATTCTCTTCCCCCTAGTCCCGATCCATATGAAATTAGTTCAAGCTTTGTTCCATCCCCTTCTAACATAAATGAGAATTCCAATTTGGGTGTGCAAATAAATTGTGATGAAGAGGTTTCACAAAGCTTGGAAAATATTTCTAATCAAATGCAAGAAGACAACAACAACAATTTTGGAGAAAAACCTGCATTGGAATCTGAAAGTTTCTCTGCATTAAATTCAGAAAATCAGATTGCAAATCAGCAAGTGCAAGCAACAATCAAAGTAAATAATAGCATGCAAACTGCTGTACAAATTTCTGAATCTTTTCATGATGAGCAAATGCTGAAATCAGAGCAGCAAAGCAATCTTCTTCAAAAAAGCATGAGTACGCAAAGGAATGATTTAGAATCTGAAATTTACAATGAGCATAATGTACAAGAATTCTCAAACAGAAACATTTTTAAATGCATTATTTCAGATTCACATTTTCCCCTTTATCCTGATATTTTTAATGATGGTAATTTTCCCCCTCTTGGTGTTAATGATATTTCAGAAAATACAGAGGCTGATCTAAATGAATTACCATTAAGTTTTTATCAAGATAGAGAAGCAATTAATGATCATTATTTTGCCATTAATGAACATGAAATTCTTGTTCCTCCGTGTTTGGATATATTGGATAAGATTGAAGGGAATTCTAGAGAATCTTGTGAAGTCATTTATGATAATTACTCTGACATTGAGGATGTTGATTTCTATTTTTCTCAAGAGAATCCTCATGGTAAAATTCAAATAACATCTGAGAATGAGGAACATTTCAATTTAGAAATTATTCCAACTAATCCTCACTCTAAAGCAGATAATCATCTTCATGATTTCACTATTCGAGAAAATATTTCAATTTATGATTCATATCATGATCAAGCTTTCATTCCTGTTCATAATCATAAATCTTTTTCTAATTCACAAGTTGGAATTCGAAATTACTCAAATTCCATAATTCTGGCAAATCTATGATAAGCTTAATTCTGACTCAATCATTATTATTCGGTCTAACCTTTCGTGGTAATCATATGAAGTTCATATTATCTTCCTCGAAATTTGCTAAGCTAGCCTTAAGGATGCCCATTTTGCTGTGTGCACACATTCAAATCTGTTTTAACATTTTTCCACAATTCGTGGCTTTATTCCATTCAGACCTTTAGTTTATTATCTGATGTTGTAATACGCATCATATTTATTTACTAAAGGCATTATTGAACAGTCACTATAACAATACAGATTTTTCTCATGTTAATTCGGAATGAGCAGAGGTAATAAATTGTTGTTTCAATTCAAAAGGGAAGATTATTTTCATATTTATTTCTAGTAAATTTTATATTTCCTTAACATGAACAAGCAGATTTTATTTAGGCTGATTGTTCATTCCGATTTAGAATAAATGATGAGATGATTTTGAACAAAGGAAAAATTTTGATAAATCGAAGGAAAATTTTGAGGATTCATGAGGTAAAAAAAATACAGAGAATTTCCTTCCAGGTACGCATTCACAAGTTCATTCTCATCTATTATCAGTTTCTCTTTTTCTATGTTCATTTTTTTTTTTTTGCAGGTTTTCATTTGTTTTCAAAACTTGAAGTAAGCAACAAACCCATTTCAAATTTGCAACAGGTTCAAGGAAATTTTATTTTGAGATTCATTAGAATTTGAATATTTTTAACTTTGCTTTCAACCATCAGAAAACCCAATTGAAATTTCAAGCAATATCATATGATTCAACTTGATTTTCATATTGCTGATACTTCAGTGAAAATGTTTGCAATACTATCATCCCACTTGTCTTCGTCAATAATTTCATTCCGATATCACATCATCCACTTCACAGCCATTTGTAGCGAAATATTTCATTGGAAGTAGCTTTTAGAATTTTTCATAACAAATTGTTCATAAAAAATCTCCGATGTATTACCTCGCTCATATGTCATATCACATTTCACATATCAAAGGTTTGCAGTTAAATATACTTCCATTATCATGAATCGCCGATCTCCGATAAACGACTTTACCGATATTGCGATGACCACATAATTCCGGATCCGATATGAAATTCAAATTAAGTTTATAAAATATCGCGTCCATTCGATCGCAATAAAAGTAGGGGCTTAATTTTAAAGGGACGATGTCTCGGATCCGGTATGTTATTAAACTTTCATCATAAAATTATCGGGTTCACTCTTCATCGCATATCGGCGTATCGAGAATTGTTACATCATGTGCTTAAGATTGCCGATCGCGATCGCCAATTAGCCACGTCATTCATCGCATATCGGCATCACAAGAATCATATTGTGTTACATCGGGTAACAAAATTTCGCCAATCGTCGATTAACAATTGCTGATATCGCAATCGCTTCATCGCATTTTTATTTATGCTTACATCACAATTCCAAATTTGCGATGCGCGTTGTGTGATGTGGGAAGCACAATGTAAATATTCCCCGATCCCCGATATAATATTTCTTCAATGATGTGATCGCTCCATCACATCGCACATCTTTTCAACACATGTTTTCATATCGGCAATTTTCCATTTGCAATCTCTGATGTGATAGCTTCCAATGCATGCCTCTGAGCCATTAACATTTAATCGATATATGGCATAGAAACAAAGGTGAAGTCTTGCAAATTAAACTCGAAGCATGGTGAAGAAACATGTGATGCGAATCATTCAATACGGCAATGTGTTATTTTAAAAGAGAGCTTGGGTAACCACTATGGTAAGAAAGCAGTTGATGATAAATTTGCGGCATATTCAAATCATTCCGATTTCTCATATATTTCAGTTTTAAATATATAATTCCATAATTAAAAAATAAGTTCAAGTCCTCTCTATTTTCATATTTAAATTTGGTTTTGATTTTGAACAATTTATAAAATCATGGAGTTTATATGAAACTTATAATATTTTGAAAAACAGTCATTACTGCAAATTTTCATTCTCATTTCTGATGTATTTGTTTTCCCTTGAACACTAAGCATTCCATTTTTACATTTTACTGCTTGCTTTAGTTTAAATAAAATAAATAATGATTTTGGGTTATAGGATTTTCGTTAGTTTGACTTCTTCATGTTTTTAATGTTAATTAAAATAAGAAGTTAGCTAGTTTGGAGAAACTGATACATTTCAGGTAAGATCAAAAGCAATCATCCAATGGTAAGATTCATGTACCTACTTCATTTATTTCCATTTCGTTACTTTAGTTTCAGTTTTGTTTTTCTGATATATAAATATGTTTTGCAGCTCTTCATAAAAGCTTCCAATCCTCCGCCAGATCATATTTTCGAAGTCCATACTCTTCTCGTGGCTTAATTTCAAGAAGCAGCGATAATCCTCATTGAAATAGCTACACCAGGAATTTTCTGAACCTTTAATCTGTTTCTTTAAGCATTCTTTTTTATTAAAAAATGATTAAGATGATGCTTGGAAACAAAAAGATTGATATCAGACAGAAATTTTTCATTGTGGCTGAGTTTTATCGTCACTGCTATCTAAAAAGCCTAAAACACTTACAACCCTGCAAGGTATAATTTTTCTAAATCTCGACATAAGAAGAATTGATTACACGATTATTTTCTTTCTTCATATTGTTGAGACATTGGTATAAACATTCTTGTTTGAGTTTATCCTGCGAAACTTGGATTTTCCTTTCCATTTTTAAAATTTGTTCATTTTTATTTTTGCTGATTTCTTTCTCATTTTAGCATAAGAATTCATTTTCCTTTGGTTTTCAGTTTTGATTTTGGTGACTTTGCCATGATTTATATGGAAGGCCTTTTTGTTACCTAACAATGGTCAGCATACACGGAGAAAAAATTGTTAATAGTCACCTATTAGCTTTTTCTTAAATCTCTTAGTAAAGTTTAATTTTTTTATTATAAAGGTAGACATACTTAAGGAAGAGATTACCAATTTAGAGAAGTTGACAAAGTATCGTAAAATCTGGAGGAATTTCTTTTTCATCAAATTTTTAATCATTTTTCGATTTTAATATTTTATTAAGATCTTTCTAAGTTTTATTATCAGTCAAGAAAAGCTATTTTTAACCAAGTAAAGACACTTTACAGCAAAGCACATTTTAACTCTAAAATTGTCATTTTTAACTCTTAAAGAGTCAATGATTCTCCCTGTCTCAAAGAGTCTTATTTTTCTAGAGTATAATCCAGAGATATATTTAAACTTAAAAGATAAGAGGTCTCATCATGAGTCTGCTTACCATGATCATAGGGGAAAAATAGGTTGACATTACCAACACTGCTAAACAAACCAGGGTAATGGCATATGATTGCAAACAATTATAAGACAAGGGTTCTCATCACTAGCCAGCTTGTTCAGTCCAATTATAACCAGTGAATGGCATTGTCAACTATCTGGCTACCAAACCAGGACAATGGCTTTTAGTAACAAAAAAATAAAAAATAAAAAATAATAAACATATATAAATGAATTTATCTCTAGGTCAATAATTCTTAAAGAGATGGGATTCTGAATCATTGATGATTAAAAGGTAAACCTGTCGAGACTATAGATGTTTGCTGACAACAGTGGCTCTACCTGTGACAAATGAGTGTATTTTAAAAGCTAAGCTGTAAAGTGACCCCTGCTTTATCTCTACAACTAATTAAAGGTTGATATAGAGTTTTGAAATATTTTGATTTATGAGGAATTTTAAGAAAAATTACAGTTAGATGATTCTTGCTTTTATTCAGACTAATGAACCTAGTCAAGCATTTCAAGCATAATTCTCTCTTCTTTAATTAGTTTTACTTTGATTTTAGGAAAATCTTATTCATATCAAACAGAGATAACTGTTTCTTCTCCCGTGTGTCGCCATTGTTGTGGTAAAACACAACCCCCCCATTTTTTACTTGTTCACTTCAAATAATGGGGACCCTTTCTATAAATTTTTGGCTAAATGCCTTTTAGGATTTTTATTTTACTTGATTATCCTACGCGATTGTTAATTTTTCATTTTCTTTGTATTCTTGTTTTGATTGCTTTGTTAAAATCAATTTTTAATAAGCTTCCCATTGATGCTTGTTTTACCTCATTTGGTCAACTGATTTGAAAATGATACTCCTTTGAAGTCCCATTATTTATCTAGTCTGGGTTAAAAATGCTATTTTTATTATTTTTATTTATTTTCAGAGTGGCTGTAGTTTAGATAATTTCATAACTAATTTCATTAAAATAAAACCAAAAATAAAAATTGATATTTAATATTAAATTTTGAATTAATTAAATTAATATGATTAATTTAATTAAAATAAATTTTAATATATAAAATATATATATATATATAAAACAAAAAATTACATCGCATATCGCAACCATCGCAATTTTAATAACATGCAAATCTTTAAAAACTCGATGACCTTCATTCCTTGATATGCGATGGCTCTTCAAGCATTAACCAAAGTTTGATAAAATACCATTCAACCATTTATCCGATGCAATAAGTCAAACATTGACTTTTGTTTTTAATTCCTTATAACTCCCGTGACCTCATACTAATTTCATATTATTACTTCGCAAAATTTCTCGCATCGCAGATTTTATATGTGAACATTCCAAAAAATGCGATGGTGTATTTCTTGCGATGTGCGATGTCGGATCGCAAGATCGCATTGCAGGTTTTCAAACAATACATTTTCTTAAAACATGACAAACCCCCGATATGCGATAAGGCCAAATGCGATGTGTTAAAAATTTTTAATACAAAGTTTTTAACCCCTTATGCCTCCCGCACCTCCACCTCACGTCACCCTCACCTCACACTCTACTCACCATATCCCTCCCTAATCTCACGTGGATGAATTAATGGGTTTGGATTGATTTCAATGGTTTGTTTTATGAGTTTTGGGTTTGGATTGATTTCAATGGTTTGTTTTATGGGTTTAAGATTTGGATTGATTCCAATGGTTTGTAAATTAATTTTTATATTTTTTATATTATAATAATTATATTATAATTATAATATTTATTATAATTTTAATATAATTTGAATTATAATATTAATCATATTTAAATTAACTTTTTCAAATCATTTGTATATTAATTTAATTTTGTAACTTAATCAATTTCTAATTAGATGAAAATTAATTAGAATTAATTGTATATATTAGTTAGTTAATAATTAATTTAGAATTAATTATTAGATAATTAGAATTCTAATTTAGGATTAGATTTTTAATTAAAATTCTGATTTTTAACCCAGTAACAGAATTTCCAGATTTATGCTAGATTTGACTCATCAACTTTGGAAACTCATAGAATGAGTTTTACTTGGCCAAATGAGGCCCGGGACGGCTCATTGGAAAGATAAAATCAAGCAGAACATTTCTGAGGAGGTTCCACTAATATATTTGGTCATTAATTAGGTCAAAAATTATGCAGAAGATCAAGCTCCGAATTTCTAAAACAAAATCAATTTTCTGATATATTTTCTGCATTTTCATTTGTCCAAGCCTCTTCTAATTGCAGATTCATTCGTCAATAATATCCTTGGCCAATTAAACCATCCCGGGCATCAATAGAGAGCTTATACTTTATTTTCAATTATTTATTTAAATTAAATTTGATTGGGTTTGTTTTAATGCCAGAAATTGTATTTTGATTTTATTCGTTGCATCTTAATTTATTTTGATTTATTTTTGCAGGAAAATAGTAGAAGAAATAAGGAGAAAATATCTCAATCAATAAGAATGCTCCAGCAATTAAAAGATTGGAATTTTTGAGCAAATAAAAGTGATTGGGCAGATTTCTCTTCAACAAACTTTCCTCTCAAGAATTCCTTTGCAAATATTATAAATAGCAGATTGCAGAATGGAATAAGGGCTGCTCTCCTCTACAATTCTGGAATTCTAAAAGCACTTTTGTAATAGGGATTTAGAGTTGTAGGTGGGAGGAGTGGAATCTCAGATATGGGGATTATTGAAGTTTTTCTTTTACATCCTGAGTTATGTATAATGAACAGAGTTTGCACTATTGTAGCTCTGATTTTGAAAGCAGAAGCTTAGGCATTGTAAAGGACTATTAGAGACCGGAGCTGGAGAAATGGATTCAATAAATTGGTATTTTGAATACTATTAATTTAAATGCTGGTTTTATTTTATGATAACAGGAATGGTGTCAATTTACTTACATATTTGTGCACTTTTGTCGGTATGGGTAATTTGCTTCTATTTTATGTTGTTATTTATCTCTGCTCTTATGGGTTGAATTCTGATTTCTGAGTAACTATTTACTCATAAATCTGTCTTTTAATATTGGATGAATAAATAGTGATATGTTGTGAACTTCTTCCACATATTATTGTTTAATAATTCAAGTTACTGATTAAATGATCAATACCATTTTGTGAACTACTTCCTCAGTGTTGTTGATTGATTATTTCAGTTAAAAGGTCTCAATAGGATGTGTTTTGCTATCCATAATGTCAGTTAATTGAACTATTTCATTAACTTGATATTCATTATAAACAAGACATATTTCAATCCCAATATTTTAAATACCTGCTCTTGGTTGGGTTAGATCTATATTTGCCTAACTGAGATAGGATTAAGATAGTTCATTTTGCTTGTATCTTAGAATAAGTTTGCATTTAGATTAATTTCTACATTCTTTTAAGTCCTTTTTCCAAATAGGCAAACTTTAGTAGTGGATTGGCTAAGCCCTAAATCAGCTTAAGGATCACTTTCTTGCCTGATCAACAAGAAGGTTGATCTGATGTCTCTTTTCCATTGGTGAATGAAAGTCATATTTTAAAGCCATTGGAGATCGAGAGAAGGTAACTGGACCTAGTTGAACCAGTTGGACCACCATTCCAAACGGAAAATGAGCTGCTTTAAGGTCCGGAACGGGTGGTCATCCCCCATGTTGTTGCAGCGATTTTCGAGGCTTCAGCATTTTGGCGCTAGAAGGAGGGCTTGAAACTTGTTGTCTGTTGGAGTCTTTTCAATTTTAACATTTTATTTAATCATGATGGCTCCTCTTAAACTTCCAATTTGGAGTTGTATTCATGGACGTGTATCTTCCAATACTCCTCCCGGAGTGGTAAGACTCTTGTCTCACGTAAAGTTTAATGGTGAGAGAAATTCTTCTGCTTTTAATCATGCCCTTCAATTTATTCAAAATGTTTCAAATTATGATTTTCAAGGAATTGATGAAGGCATCTTATGCAGACTTTTTACTCTCACATTTGCGGCTAAAGCCATAAACTGGTGTAGAACTCTTCCGGTTGCCTCAATTCACAGCTGGGATCAATTTGTTACAATTTTCATTTGTAAATTTGACCGCTATGATTATGATCAGGTATGTGATGAAATTGAATACAAAAAGAAAATGAATCTAGATTTTAATATTCGATTTCATTTGAATTGTTTAAAATTTAATGTCAAAGATGAAACTATGAAAGAAATAATGAACCATTTAAATATTTAGCTTTAACTATTGTACTAAACATCATACATTGTATCTCTTTCTCTTCAATATTAATAGGTTGATTTACTATAACACAAATATTAATGTACATTGTTAATAATTTTGTGTGCTTACACTGAAATCAATGCACCTAATGCAAAAAATCAAATAAGATTACAAAACAACATATACACTGAGATCAATGCATCTGATGAAAGTAATCAAATAAGATTAGAAATCAACATCTATATTGAAATCAATGGATCTAGTGCAAGCAATCAAATAGGATTATAAATCACCATATACTTCCCTATCTCCCCCCTCGAATTGCATCTCTCTTTTCCTCCATATCTCCACTCTCTCACATCCTCCATCCTCCTTCCTCTCTATCCATTTCTTTCCCACATATATATCTCCCTCTCTCTTCACCCTCCAACTATGTTACTCTCTCTCTCTCAACATATACACTGAAATCAATGCATATAGTGCAAGAAAAATAGGATTAGAAATCACCATCCACACTGAAATCAATGCACTGAGTGCAAGAAATCATCTTCCCTCTCTCCCCCCTCCAACTACATCTCTCTTTCCCTCCATTTCTCCTCCTCTACACTGAAATCAACATCTACACTGAAATTAATGAATCTAGTGCAAGCAATCAAAGAGGAGTATAAATGACCATCTACTTCCCTATCTCCCCCATTGAACTACGTCTCTCTTTCTCTCTATGTCTCCACTCTCTCACATCCTCCCTCTTCCTTCCTCTCTCTCCATTTATTTCCCACATATATATCTCCCTCTCTCTTTACCCTAAAACTATGTTACTATATCCCTCCCTCTCTCCTTCTCTCCATATCTCCTTCTTTATCTCTTTATCTCACCCGAAAAAATATACACACTCTCTCCATATCTCCCTTTTCACTTCATCTCTCTCTCTCTCCACTTCTCACTTTCTATGTAATCCTCCTTCCCTCCCTCTCTTCCACTCCAAATTCATCTCTCCTTCTATCTCCCTCCCTCTCTCCTCCTCTCTCTTCTCCTTCCTCTCTCTCCCCCCCTATCTCTCTTTCTTTTCTCTCCAATTTTATCTCTTCCCCCATAAATCTCTTCCTCTCTCTCATGTCCTATCTCTTGTCCTTCCTCTCCTACCTTCCTATATCTTGTCCTCTCTCTATCTCTCTCTCTCTCTCTTTTCAATCCAATTATATCTCTCTCTCTCTCTCTCTCTCTCTCTCTCTCTCTCTCTCTCTCTCTCTCTTTGCCTTCCAATCCTCTTTCCTCCCCCAATAAACACACACACACTCTATCTCTCTCTCAACATATGCACTAAAATAAATGGATATAGTGCAAGAAAAATAGGATTATAAATCACTATCCACATTGAAATAAATGCATCGAGTGCAAGAAATCATATTCCCTCTCTCCTCCCTCCAACTCCATCTCTCTTTCCCTCCCTCTCTCCACTCTCTCATATCCTCTCTCTCTTCCATCCCCTCTATCCCTTTCTCTCCCACATCTATCTCTCTCTATATCTCCCTCTCTGTCCCTCTCTTCACCCTCCAAATATGTTACTATATCTCTCCTTCTCTCATTCTCCCCCCATTCCCTCCATCTCTCCTTATTTTTCTCTTTATCTCACCCCCAAAAATACACATACTCCTCTATTTATCCCTTGTCACTCCCTCTCTATTTGCACTTCTTCCTCCCTATGTAAATACATTACTCTGGCTCCAGAGCTTGATATTATCTGAACTTACACTGAAATCAATGCATTTAGTGCAAGTAAGAAAATAAGATTAGAAACTAATTAATGTACATCAAATTAATGGAATATATAAGAACTAAATAGATTAAATCACCATATAATGTACATTTATTAATAATTTTAAAATATAATGAATCATTGCAGCAATCTATAATCCAACTGCATTTGGGGTTTGTTGCAATTACTGGAATGTACATCCAATCACATCAAATTAAAACTGAATGTCCAGTTGAACAAATGAACAAATCAATGTAAAATGAATCAAATGAAGATACAAAACACATCACACCAGATTTAATACAATTAATTATAATCAATAAGATTGTAAATCAACATGTATATTGAAAATCAATGGATCTAGTGCAAGCAATAAAATAAGATTAGAAACAAAAATCTACACCGAAATCAATGCATCTACGTGCAATTTCAAGAATAGGATTATAAATCACCATCTATCAGAGAATCTCCCCCTCAAATACATCTCTCTTTCATACATCCTCTCTCTCTTCCTTCCCCTCTATCCCTTTCTCTTTCCCTCCCTCTCTCCACTCCCTCACTTCTTCTCTCTCCCCCCTATCTCTCTCTCTCTCTTTCTTTGACCTCCAATTTTCTCTCTTCCCCCATATCTCTCTTCCTCTCTCTCATGTCCTCTCTCTTGTCCTTCCTCTCCTACCTTCCTATATCTTTTCCTCTTTCTCTCTCTCTTTGCAACCCAATTATCTCTCTCTCTCTCTCTCTCTATCTATTTGGCTTCCAATCCTATTTCCTCCCCCAACACACACACTCTCTCTCTCTCTCTCTCTCTCTCTCTCTCTCTCTCTCTCTCTTAACATCTACACTAAAATCAATGCATATAGTGCAAGAAAAATAGGTTTATAAATCACCATCCACACTAAAATCAATGCATTGAGTGCAAGAAATCATCCTCCCTCTCTCCCCCCTCCAGCTCCATCTCTCTTTCCCTCCCTCTCTCCACTCTCTCACATCCTCTCTCTCTTCCTTCCCCTCTATCCATTTCTCTCCCACATCTATCTCTCTCTATATCTCCCTCTCTTTCCCTCTCTTCACCCTCCAACTATGTTACTATATCCCTCCCTCTCTAATTCTCCCCCCATTCCCTCCATCTCTCCTTATTTTTCTCTTTATCTCACTCCCAAACATACACATACTCCTCTATTTCTCCCTTGTCACTCCCTCTCTCTCTCCACTTCTCGCTCCCTATGTAAATACATTAATCTGGATCCAGAGTTTGATATTATCTGTATTTACACTAAAATCAATGCATCTAGTGCAAGTAAGAAAATAAGATTAGAAACCAACATCTACACTGATATCAATGCATCTAGTGCAAGCAACCAAATAGGATTAGAAATCACCATATCAAAAGTTTACATTACTCTTGATCTATCAAACTTTACATTAGAAATCACCATCCACATTGAAATCAATGCATCAAGTGCAATAAATCATCTTCCCTCTCTCCCCCCTCCAACTCCATCTCTCTTTCCCTCCCTCTCCACTCTCTCGCATCCTCTCTCTCTTCCTTCCCCTCTATCCCTTTCTCTTACACATCTATCTCTCTCTCTATCTCCCTCTCTTCGCCCTCCAACTATGTTACTATATCTCGGCCTATCTCCTTCTCCCCCCATTCCCTCCATCTCTCCTTATTTTTCTTTTTATGTCACCCCCAAACATACACATACTCTCTCTATTTCTCCCTTGTCACTCCCTCTCCCTCTCCACTTCTCGCTCTTTCTATGTATTTCTTCTTCTCTCCCTCTCTCACCCTCCAACTCCATCTCTATATCCCTCCCTCTCTCCTCCTCTCTCTCTTCCTTACTCTCTTTCAATTCCTCTCCTACCTCCCTCTCTCTTCCCCCATCTCTCTTCTTTCTCCCTCTCTCTCTTTTCCCTCCAATATAAAATGGAAGAGAAATAGAAAAATATGGTATTTGGCCCCAATTTGTTAAATTTATATATGTAGGGAGAGAAGTGATTTTTTAGATTAATTATATTAAATTTTAAATGTTAAATATTAAACATTATTTTTATTGTTGATGTTTACATGTTTATTGTTACCTGAGATAGGCAATGCATATAGTGTACTTTAATTTGACCTCCATGGTATTTAGCTGAGGATTCACCTAAATAAAACCACTTTTTGAGTGTTCCTAAATATAAATAGACTGGAGCAATGATAAAGACATTTTTCCATTTATTTACCATACCTATGGTTTATTTATATTCTATTTATTTTCCATACCTCTTTATAAATATGGTATTTGGCTCATTAAAGTGGCACATTTGTATACACTGACATACTGTGTTTACATTAATTAAATTTAATAATATTAATATTATAATATAATAATGAATATTAGAATTAATATTAATATTAATATTAGGGTTAATAATGTTTTTTGCATGTACAATAATAATTTGCCCATGGTATTTAGCTCGTGATTCACCTAAATAGAACAACTTTTTGATGTTCATAAATATAAATAGGATTATGGAGTAACATAAAAAGTCTTTTTATTTAAAAATATATATATGGTTTACTATTTTATTTATTTAACACACTTTTATAAATATGGCATTTCGCCCATGGTATTAAACCTGTAAATATATCAAAAGTTTACATTACTCACATGACATCTACACATCTATATACACTCCGACATATCAAAAGTTTACATTACACACATTACATCTACACATCTCTATATATTAGGCTCCGATATATCAAAATTTTATTACACACATTACATCTACACATGTCTATATATTGGGCTCCGACATATCAAAAGTTTACATTACACACATTACATCTACACATCTCTCTATATATTGGGCTTACATTTACATTAGTACACATTAAGTACATCTACACACATATCCTTTACATATCGATGTAGAGCGCTCCTTGCCGCAATTATCAAATCTTAAAATCTCGCAATTACACGAAAAGATTGATTTCTCGCTTCTCCGAATCCTATGTAACATCTTGTGATGGCATAAAAATCTTTCCCCTAAAAGATTTGGATTTGCAGTGCCAAAAAAGCCAAAAAACAATGAGTATGTTAACATGATACAATTATGAATAATGGGCTACATATTTGAATCATACCGCTATGAGGTGTCCATAAAACTAATTGGGAGTGGATCTGTTATTAATTAATTAAAGATGTCAAAATACAACAATCATAGAATAATGATCCTCGAAAACGTGACCACCAACAGACAAGTTGAAAATTTTGGCACAAATTTATTTAACAATATATGTTACACCAACGCAGATATCAAAGGGGGACGTGAGCACTTCAAAATACACACCAAGCATGAGCATCCGAAGATGTAATTGTATGGATATAAGGAAAGAAACTCTCTACCTCTCAATGATAACTATGTCCTCCTGCTGCTAGTACTTCAACTAGAAAAGGAGTGTGAAGACAAGCACACCTCCTCAAAGAGAAAACAAGCTAAGCACACTACAAAACACTTCATCTCCACCTCTTTATAGAATAGATCTAGGGGCAAAAAAGCATCTCAGTAGAGAATAGGATTAGAGTGCAAAGCAAAGATGATAAGATAAAAATAACAAACAACGAAAATCTACTAATTTAAACATGTTTAAAGTACGCTAAACAAAGATGGAATCCATAAGCACATTAAAGTGGACATCGTGTCAATTTTGAGATTGGCCAATTTGTCAACTATCCATAGTGCCACCCAATGTGCTGGGCATCGTGATAGGAGATTTTTCCCATTAATGGAGCAAGATGTCTAAATCTCGCATTTTTTTCTTCATAACCATTGTCTCTGTAACTCACAACCATTCATAGTTCTAGCGTACAATCGTAAAACATGCATATAAAAGTGACCATAAAGCCCAAAAGCCCAATCAACATTAATGGAGAAAAACACAAAAACTTACATACAATGTACCAACCATTGAAATTAGATAGAAAACATGAAAGAAACTGTCGTGATACTTTCTCATCAAGGACAAAAAAATCATATCACCTCGCAACGACGAATTTAAAAACTCTTTGATCCAAAAATGGTGTTAACACACCAACACCAGCATATTTTGGCCCACCCTCCGATAGGCTGAAATGTCTCTATTACACACTACAGGTGTCCCCAGAGCAACACTTGGAGGTTGGGGAAAAACCTCGCTTTCATGTATCGTCGCACATGTGACACTTCTAATAACCACTCTGTGAGAGCTGAATCTACACAAGACACGTGTGTCTTCACTTTAGTCAATATTACAATCATGTGTATTGTCAAGCGCTCATTCGACATCATGCAAAGACGTCGCATTACGACACCGATGGATTCTCGAGACGTGCCGCAATACCGACGGCCGTCGTTTCTGCACATCCGACTCGTTGGTTTTCTAGCAACGAAAACAACCGTCGAAAGTGCCACAACAATCGTCGCTATTCCGACAAACTCGGCATAACATCGTCGCGAAAGTTGGGACATATCAGCGATGTAAACAACTCGTTGGTAGTCTTACCTTATCACGTCACTAGTCCCACACCGTGCTTAGCGCCATCGCTTTGGGTCATACCAAAGGATCAGTAAACATCCGCTCGGAATTGGCATTGCAAACAACCATCGAAATTGCGACGCGCCTCCCTAGGAAAATTTCATGGCAGCATAGCAAGATGATCATCCACTTTAAGAAGGAACTCACATTTGGCTTATGGCATGACAAAAGCATGTTGATAAAGGAGAAAGGAAGACGAACGACCTCCCAGCCGAAGCTAGGATGCAATACAACCATGCGCCTATATTTGCATCCCAACCTAGCTTCACTGGGGAGGCCGTCGATCTTTCGTTTCTCCTTTATCAACTATTGGCATCATGACACGAGCATAAATTTTAGTCGTCAGATGATCATCTCTGTGCTTACTTTCGGCTTCTACAAACGTGTATCTTCCGGTAGGAATTTGGTTATGGACCTCACATTGATGTCGACTACATTAGCCTTGAATCCAAAACTAGAAATATAGTGTAAAAATATACAAATAATATTTGATGAGGCCAAATGCTGAAGATTACACCAAAAATTCAACGATAATGAATATGAATATAGCACAAATCCTGAAAGAAAAGAAATGGCACGCAGTCGGTAAACAAATTGGCCTCCAAACAAAGATTTATCACAAATCATGAGAAGCAAGTCTCTTGAAAGGGGTGTAAAAAGCTTTTGCAGTATATCGTTTTGTCGCGACACCACCACGTCCCCATGGCCGTTGCGCACAACAGTCTCCGCGCGCCCTAGCCGCCTCTCTTTCACGGCAAAGATGCCGACGACCACCGGAGGGGCTCGAACCTCAGAGGTGGAGAGCATTCATAAATCTTTGGTGGCCTCCTCCAGAAAGTAAACACTCTTCGGCGCACGCATACAAAAGTCGTTAAGAAAATGGACAATATCCCCTCGTGGCCCTCCCGCAAGAAGAAACTTTGTAGATCCGCACTCGAAACGCAGCGGAGAGGCTCTACAAGGTAGTTCATGGGCCTCCTCGTCATCTCCCCAAAGCAAGCTGAAGACCGAGGTTCGGAGAACCGGATCCCACTAAACAAAGTTAAGTTGCATAAAAATTCTGTTTTGTAGGAAAAGGTTTTCTTCGTGTTTGTTTTAGAACGTGCAAGCAGGACAGAGTCTCCATATACTCGGGGAATGGCCCATACTACTATGGGGTCGTGCAAGGCTGCATACCTCTAAACAAGTGGTCACCCGACTTTGATCCCTCCCTAAGACGTGCCCTTTCGTAGGTCCAAAGTTGCCAGCATCTCCCCCATCTCCCTCTGCACTCGCCGGAACCAGAAAGTCCTCTCGCATTATCGCGATGCTAGAGAAACACATCGATCAGCCAGTAAGAAGAGAGCACCAAGTACTCTCGTGCCCGCATCCGCGCGAAAGTAGATCCGGAAGAACGGGTTGGCCGGAAGCACTCAAGCCAATGGCTTTGACATGCTCCCATGTTCAAGAACTAGATTACGAACAACTCCTCTCAAACGCAGACATTGCCACGTCTACCGATACTTCGCAAGACATTGCAAGAAAAAAATACGAGGAGCGTACTGAGAAATAAAAGGGTGAGAAATGGACCCTAGTCCGTAGAAGGTGCCACCAAAAAAGGAGGTGTGAAAGGCTTTAACAAAGGGAACACCGCTAACGCATCGAGCTTTCACCCCCACCCGCAAAGGATGAGGCCTCAACTCCCCAATGATAAGGAAATCATCTCTACAACTTCTCCGCAATCTCATCCCGAAACATGAGGAAATTTAATGTGCCTCCCACCTCCAATAAAGAAAGGCGACGAAACAATCCTTCGCGAGCCTTCCTCAAGACAGCTCCTTCCAACCCTTCTAGCATAGCAAAAATCACAAAGAAAAAGCCGACAAACGTACCTCATTCTCCTCGCAGGATGAGACCTTTGAGATGACCCCTCAAAAAGAGCCAAGGAAATCCCATAAAGAAGTCAGGAAGAGGAGTGCGAAAGGCTAAAAATGCAAGGAAGCCAACCCACAATAGAGATGTCTACTTCGCGAGAAACACCAAAGCAAGGCCTCCCAAGGGAGGATTCACAAACCTCCCCCGCACAATGCCTCTAGTCTCTTAGAACTGCGCAGCTAGGTCAGGAATCCATCGAAAATCGGAGCCGCCAAAGACCTTCTCCGAGTCAGACCCCCGTACATCCTCGTGCTCCAAGATACCAAAATCGAAGGAAGCTCTCCTTCTCGACACGTCAAAGAAGTTGAAGTGAACAAAATGCACAGAAAAGCGAAAGAGCTCGAAGGGGCAATCTTTGGTGGATTAGCAGCTCCATGGTCCGAAGGAACTCTTTCAACCGAACAAAACTTTTCGAGACCCGACATTGGATCTTCACCGACAAAGCACCGCACAAGTAAGTTGACCTTTGCATTACTCACATTTACGTCCTCGTACTTCATTTTGTAAAAAGAGAGTGTAGCACACTCTCGTTTGCCTTTCCTAGAGCAACATGACAATAATGTCATTTCTCGCTAGGGAGATCTCAACATAGTTTTGAAACCAACGAGAAAAAGAGGGGAGGTAACAACAACAAAGATCAAATGCTACCCTTGGTGGAAAGAGCTTATTCGGACGAATGGGATCTCCTTTGACTTCAACCTCGTGAGAAGGCCTCTTTCACCCAGTACCAACAGCAGACC
Organism: Pinus albicaulis; assembly: GCA_034641835.2. Taxonomy (NCBI): domain Eukaryota; kingdom Viridiplantae; phylum Streptophyta; class Pinopsida; order Pinales; family Pinaceae; genus Pinus; species Pinus albicaulis. The sequence goes on along the minus strand of CM076572.1, from coordinate 1,201,314,551 downwards.
CAGTGAGCGCCGCATCTCCGCACGTCGGGACAGATTCTTAGTCCAAGGCTCACCGCACGACAGAGATTATATCAACAAAAATCCTCCCTAAACTAACCTCGTACCACACGCCTATCTCAACCCGATTGTGGAAGATGAAGAAGACTTGGGCCCAACTCCCCTTTCGGTTCGCGCCTCCCTCACGCATTGAAAGAGAACGACCCTCGAAACATAGAAAAAGCAAACTCGTCAAACCCATCTCCGGTTCTCCAAGCTATGTGGGAGAAAAAACTCAAGGCTACAAAGCATGCCCCGAAAGAATGGATAATAAAACCAATAAAAACACCAACCACCACATGTTAATAGAAGCAGCCACCACTAGAGACCCCGCACTGGAAATGGAAAGCAAAAACATCACTTTCTGAGATGCTCGTACAAATAGAGGTAAAAGCCCAACTGCCTCCTCCTAGTGCTCTTTCGCATGGAAGAAGAACATTGGAGGACATCTCGCAACTGTCAGGTTGAAGGCGGGGATCGAAACACCCTCCTTCTTCTCCACTTCCGCAAATACATAGCCTCGCCTCTCCTGTAATCACATCACGGAAATATCAAACGAGGGATAGATCCGTAAAGGTTTTGACCAAATCAAAGCAAGAAGAAGTAAATCCATTTCAAAAAACATTTATAGTTCGGTGATAGGTCAGGCCAGTTGGTAGTGACCTCAACAAATCTCCTTTCACACATCCCTCATCTTGTTAGCCCCCGAAGACAAACCTTTCCCTCACCAAACCCTTCTCCTCGAAGAAGAAATTATCAAAGTCATGGGGGCTATGGAACCCGACAAGGCCCCCGCCCATCGATGGATCCACGATCCATTTTCCTCGCAAAAATTTGTTGACATAATCAAAATATGATTTGGCTTCGAAAATGATAAAAGTGATTCCCCGAACAAAGAAAAGGTAGGGGGAGGCACCAGCTCAATTCGGTAAACCTTTCGCCTGCATTCAAACCCATTTCACTTGTGCAATGCCTCCTACAAAAATCTAGCCAAACCCTAGCAAACGTAATCAAACCTTCGCTTAGCAAGAATAATCTCCGACTCCCAAGGCTGTCGAAAGGCAGCATATCTCCGGACAATGTAATCCAAGCGGGCAAGAAGCCATCCACCCTGAAGCAAGCAACGAAAAGAAAATGGATGTTGATTAAACTAGACACGAAGCTACGCACTTTGACAGGATCAATCTCTTTCCTTTCCTCAAAATTCCTCCTCTCCTTTTGCGAGTCTCTAGTATCACAACTCTCACAAAAGTCTTGCACCGAAAAGCCCCAGATTGCCTCCGCGGCCGACCCGGCACCCCCGCGTCATATTTTCAAGCCCAAAGAGGTCTCGAGGCAAGGCTTCCCTCTCTCTCCATTCTTCTACATTCAAATGGTGGCGATACTCTTAGCAGCAAAGCTCGACTACCGAAAGGAATGATGGGACCCTACCCGGCTTAAGAATATCAAAACAAATCTTTGGGATCCCATGAAACCATGCCCTCTTCGTCGATGATTCTCTTTCTCCTCGAGGAGCTTCTTTCCGCATCCGCAAAGGAATTTGACTTTGTCCCCAAAAGCCAGTCGCAGTCACCGGAGCACTAATTTAATGAGAGAAAAAGTGTATACTTGGATGGAACGTGGAGAAATAGAAGGTCACCCGCATTTCACAGCTCGCATTTGATGGATTTTTCCCAATGAGAAAAATTAAGCACTCCGTTTTCCATTAACAACCCAGGGTCAATAAAAGCAACGTGGACAGAAGTCAATCAGTAGAAATCAAGTCCAAAATTGCCTCCGAGGTCACCGGCTCACCAAAGGAGGAAAAACCCGATCCTCATTAACGTGTGTGTCCGGCTTCTTCGTTCACCAATATTTCCTTCCACTCGCTCCAAAACTTTCACGGACCGCATCTCTCAAGATTTTGCGGTGAATTTTCCAGGAAGGAAAGGAAAACTTAAAGAAAAACCTGGCACTTGGAAAAATTCCGGGAGCTCGTGAAAAGACCAACTGAAGGATGGGAGGTTTAAAAAGACTGAGATCCATCTCCTCGACAATCTCACCTTGGAGGAAAAGAGTACCAGGAAACGCACACCGATCCAAACCACCGTCGCCGCAAAATTCTCAAATCCAAAATACATGCGCATGAGCACCTCTCGCAAACCTCCAGCAGACAAGCACAGCACTGGAACTCAAGCCTGGAATCTCATGTAGGAAAAGCATTGAAATTTTTTTAAGACAAAAATTTTTTATCGCATCCTAGGAAAATGGAAGGTGGGACGAAAGCTTCCGGAAGACCTCATCAATGGATCACGAACCTCCTCTACGAAGACATAACAGAATTAAAATTTTGGTTGATCCTACGCAGCATTAGCAAACGTGTACCTACACGATTCCCTCCGTATGGGACATGGCCACGGAACCGGAAAGTGGTTGGTATCTTCACGACGTGCCAGCACACTCATCGCCACCACAGACGTGCCCTTCGCAGAACTCGTTGAATGACACAGCCCAATGCACAGCAGACACGACAAATAGTTGGGGATGGGGTCTGTCTCGACTTTTACACCAACGCCGGCGAGTTACAACGGCGCCTTCAACTCTCCAAAGACCGCAACCACTCTCCCACTTTCTCGAGTGCAGCATGATTCTCTCGCCCTCCGAAAGTGAATTTATCTTTTTTGGGCACTTATGCACAACAAAGTGTCGACAGGGACAACCGTCCAAAAGGAACATTGCCGGCTCGCGGTGTGTGCTTTCGCGTAAAATTAGAGTGAAACAACGTCTCATATCTTCATTGACTCGCATATTTGCAAAAGAGGTGTGTGTCTCATCCTCAATGATCTTCTTGTGCTTCATTCCCAAAATCACAAACTCAATGTCGCAGCTCTTTTCTTCGTGGAGCCGGGCACATCCCCGCGCATCCCCACAAATTCCTTTGGCACAGAGTCCGGCTTTCCCATCCCCAAATATGTATGTTGGAAAGACATGGCCGGCCCCGAAAAGAGCAAGATCTCTCACGAAACTTCTTTGCCCTCCAACAAAGGTTGCAGCCAGCCAAACTCACTTCTCCTCGAATCCTGCAAGCAACAAACTCGCAAAGAAGACACCTCACTGCTCCAGCACAGACATTGGATGGAATTCCCGCCCTCACCCTCGTCGTAAAACAACCACTGTCCCTCCCACCACAAACCCAAAATGGTGAAAAAAGAGACTCGATGACATCTTTCCAAGAGTGGTGGAGGAAGCAAAACATAACTACGATTTTTTTTCGATGGAGCATCCAAGGGAAACCCCGCGGTTAGCGGGTGTTGGTGGTGTTATCTATTCCCGCTCGCGACGACATAGGAAGGGATAGTTTTCTGAAGTCAGTGACCCGTGCAACCTAAACCAATAATCAGGCAGAGATCCTAGGTCTCCTAAAAGCATCGCCAAATAGCACGAGATGGAGGTATCAAACAATTCTCCAGCCTTCAGAGACTCATAAATTCTCATAAAGAAACTCAACATCAGAGGAACATGCTTCAACAACGCAATCCTCAACAAGACACGGCGAAGATTAAAGATACACCGCTTGACTTCACCTCACATAAATTCTTTCACATTCTCGTGAAGTCCGACAGCCGAAGCAGTAATCCATGGTAAACAAAGGATGCCTTCTTCCAAAAGGTGAATTCGTGCATCAAATGAGGAAAGATCACTCCAAATTTCCGCATACCATGAAAAAGGCAGAAAAATTTATTTTTTAGCATGTTTAAGAAAGCTCGGCTAGCTCCCTCTAATGTACCTTTGGCTTGCTTTTGGCCCTCAGACTCACCCAAATATTTCCACACAAATCAAAATATACCCATCTCAGCTTTAGAGAGAGGTAGTAAAATGGGACTTAAAAAATCACCTAACAAAGAGCGAGAGCTAAAAATGGGTCGCTCAATATTATAAATGCTTTTTCCCCGATCTACACAAAGAAACCGAAATATTCTTCAACTTCATCCGAAATCATTCTCCGCCCATCTCTCTAGAGTAGCTCACCATCCTCCTTGCGAGCTGTCTATTTGCAAAGATACTGTTCATTTTCCACCACTATCAAGAAGAAATAGCTGAAAATGCAATTGAAAATTAGCTCGATCGACAAAAGGAATAATCCTTCCGAGTCACTTAGTCTCTATAAACACAATCCGATTTGCACTATTGATAAAATATTCTTCAATCTCATCCAAATCGAAACATTGCCTCTACCCTACACAATAGCTCATGTCAACGTCACCGTAATATTCCTCTCGCGAAAAATTTCTAAGGAAAAAACTTTCTTTCCTTGTACGCCACCACTACAAAGATAATCAAAATATTTCGTGCGAAAGAGTGCCTTCTTCTCCCTCATCCAAAAAGATTAACTCTCCCACTCCCCACAAATGGCTTCTCAATTCGTCACACAAAGACATGTAGAGGGACTTCCCTAACACCCTCAAAAACATTTGGAATATCAATACCTACAGCAAGCAGTGGACAACATAACTCATGTCCATTTCCACGTCCCTTCTATTCCGTGCCACACCCACATCTCCTTGAAATTTCCCAAAGAGCCATCCAATTCTTCCACAAATGCTACACACTCAAACATCCTACGAGGTCTAGAAAACCTCAACTCTCCCACATAGCCAATGCACCCTCCTAAACCAAAAACTTGTCATCCCTTATCGTGAAAGAATGCTGAGTAGAAGCATATGCTACCCGTAGATAGTACATAAGTGACAGATACACACCTCCGATAATATCGTTTTCCATAACATTCATCTCCCAATGGAAAACATATTTCTAACCGAAAGGACCAGGATGTCCCATAGCTCCATGGACATCGTGTTTACTGGAAATGACCTCTAGCAAATTCAAAAACGCTCCAAGATATCCCACAAGAAAAATAATAAAATACTCGTAAGATATATGGTCATATTTATGAAGCTTACGCAAAAGGACATGGATTTTGTCATAGACTAGCAATTGTGATTCCATAATTGCGCTTTAACTATTTACTCTCAAGTCAAATGTGGCTGAAGTTACAACATTCAATGTTGAAATCAAAATTATGAACTCTTGGAATATTACCAAGAGAAGAATTATTGTAATGTCAGCGTGCATTTCATTAAACACCGAAATTCCTTATTCCCAATCATGTACCCACACTTTCAATATCGACTTTAAAATTTGCAAATCATGTAAATAAGCTCATAATCTCAATGTCACAAATGCAGTATGTGGCTCGAAGAGAATGACACAAGAGAAAACACATCCAAAATACTAAAATTCGATATATCAACAAGTAGCAAATTTAGCAAAGATCTGATTCACGTGAAACAAAATCACAGATTCGTAAACGAAGCACCTAAACTCAATAATTAGAAAATTTCTGATAACCAAATACTTCAAGTCAAGTATGGACTCCATAGATAATGCACCTCCATGTCAAGAAGACGTAGCGGATGGACACGAAGAGCCATCAAATAGGCCAACCAAAAGATACAAGGAAACCGTTTTTGGAAAGGGACGCTGTAGCGCAGGTCCTCCAGCCTAAGAAAACCCTCGAAGCTATGAGTGGCATTTTTCAGGCACTTTTGTGCCATCAAAATCACCTAGGACCAGCTCTCGCATCACTTCCACACCACCCGAGGGGGAGGTGGGACACTTGGGTCCAAGGTCTCAACATTAATACAAGTTTGATTACCATCCAAACTTGTTGTTGAACCACACTCACCATGGGTCGTAAAGGAACTTTATTTCAGAAAGGTATTTCCTTTAATCTAGATTATGAATGGATTCCTAGGTTCACTTTGGTTCGAAATTTATCTCAGCTTGATGGCTTTCCCCACCAAAGAGGGTATCTAGTTTTATCTAGGTCAAAATTTTTCTCAAAATGCTACAGCACAGGTATAACATGATGTCAAAAAGTGGCTACTATGTGAAACACATCATAAAACGAAAACCCCATCAAAAGCATCATATTTGGAACGTAAGCTTTTTGCTTTTGTATAGTGTAATGTATCAGTGGGAGAAACTCATCCCAGCTTTGGAAAAACCCTCCATGTTTCTCAAAGAAATGCCATCATTACTACGCCCGTTTCTCAAAAAATATTTAAAAAAATGAAGCTATCCTAAATATTTTCTTTTAAATCCAAAATAAAAGAAAAAAGCAAACCAAAGACCGAAACCCTAAACACAAATCCATTATTTTTTAAACTCATTATATACCTAGTGTCCATTTCCTACCGTCTCTCTCATAAAGTGTCAATATGTCTCAGTCGTTATCTCTTGCTTTCACAAACAAAGAAGCTTTGGTTCTCGTTATGCGAGGGTGAAGCATCAATGGGAGAAAGTATCATGGGAGTGCAAAGTCAGTACTCACAGACCCTTTTCATCGATTTCCTCCATTTTGGAGTTAATTAGGACTAGGAGGGTGCACTACTGAAGCTTTTTAGACAAAAACACGTGGTGTTGCATACAAAAATGTGGACTCGTTGAGCTGCACATGTGGGCATGCTCCACACGATGACATTGGCACATTCAAGGGGCAGCTCACATGAGTTAGCGCATCGGAGAGGCATGCTTAGCACGATTGCCGCGAAGCAAGCTCATCTCCGTGCATGGGAGGTGCTCTCGTCGGAAGATTCCATCGAGGGTGCACTCCTCTAGGTTAGTGCTTCGCACTTGGTCATGCGGGAGTGCTCGACTCTAGCAGGCTTTCCAACATAACATCCCCTCTTACTCTATAAAAATGAAGGAGGCAAGCATATTACATTATATGATAATAGTTTGGCAGGTGAGAGACATGTGGTTGCCAGCGATATGAAGCCTCCCTTCATGGGTTTGTTAGAATTTAGTTGATTTTTTCTTTGTAAGCTTGAGAGAAGTTGAGCTTTTGGTTTATTAATCTTCTTTATTGTTTAATAGAAAGATATGTTTGGTTGCAGAGATTCTATGTGTTGATCTCGATTTTTTCACATCCGATTTATCTCTCATTCATTGTTGGGATGGTGGCGCGCTAACTTTGCTTTCTTCATAGGACCTAGTATATATTTTCTCTTGATTTCCACTATAGCATGCCGATTTGATTTTCCAAATCTAGACCTTTCCCTAGAATTATTCATGTCTGATGGCCGGAAAGATCTAACGTTTTTCCATGCAATGTCTACACTCTTTGAATTTCTTCGTCACAGCATTTTTATGTTTGTAGATCTCAAGTTTTGGATAGTTGTTTCAAAAGGTTTCAAACCAGTGAGTCAGAGCTCGAAGTTCTATGAGTGTCGATCCAACGCTCATGAGATGAAATTTTTAACATGGAAATCCGTAGTTTGTGTCTACCGAAAAGCTTTCCACCAAAATGCATCGGAGATCTCGAGTAATCAGGAAGAAGGCACCAGAATAGAAGATTTTCAACAAGTATGGTGCTCGCAAGCTCTCAGTGGTGGTAAGTCTCAGTTTACACTTTAGATGTATTGGATGAAATTTTGTAAGGGACTCGACAAACAAGAGTTTAAAATGGCAGCAGATAATTAGAGGCAGCATGGCTAACACCGCGTGAGAACATCCTTGAGATGAATTAACCTTTCATGGTTCATATGTGACTTTTGAGGGAAGATTAAACCTCATTTACGATAAACCATGACATCTTGAAAACATTTTACGGGAGACGATGTATGCATAAATGTATCGCACTATCTAATCTTTTCACCAAAATCGCAAAGTTGATTCGTAAGCACCCCACAATGAGTAGAGAAGGTACATATCAGCTCGTTGGTACGTATTAAGTTAACTCAAAGAATGCAGAAACCAGAGAAGTATGATCAGTACTTTTGGGACTAAGCTCAAAGATAATCAGCTTTGTTGAAAATATCTCAGGAGGAAAACAAATAATGGAGAAAGAAGCTCAAGTGAGGAAGAAGAAACAATGGAGCTACTCCACCTAATCTCAACCAACACAAGCACCAAGAAAAGTAACCCATCATTTCAGTATAGTAGAAGGGGTCACAAGGGCCATGGAAAGACAAAAACTAAGACGAATATAAAAAGGAGCACCATTTGCCAATGTGGCACAAAGAGAAAGAACCAAATTTCTTCAACATACACTTTTGGAGATACATGAAGAGCAGTTAAATATTGTAACATGACCATATCGAACCCTTGGAAGCCAAAGGGAAGGTGCACAGCAACAGAAATCATCAACAAAGGTACAGATGAGAAATTAATGACGCCAAAAGAATATACTCCTCACCGATGAAGAAGAGAATCTCTTGAAAGAATAACTTTAAGTTGATATATCGAAAAACATTCCCCAAACAGTAAAAAGGCAAAAGCTACCGTGACTACTACCGAAGACATTGTTGTAACTTATTTTTACCCTTACAATAGTTTGTAAATTTCATTTTATTCTCAAAAGATAAAAAGGAAAAATAGAAAAATAAAAAAATAAGAAAAAGAATGAAAAATCAAAAAATCAAAAGAAAGAAATTAAAAATAAATAAATAAATAAAAGAGAAAATGAAAATATTTTTACCTTGAAATAAGTGTGCACATTTAAATGCCACCAGACTGTGTAGAAATCATTTTGACAATTTATATGTCGCCATGTCAGTGGGGACGTGGCACTACTCACTAGAAACAGGTGAAGGTACCAAAGAGGCTTTTCGCACTAGGGCACCAGATTTTTGGAAAGTAAAAATTAATAAAATAAACAAAATTGATACACATGGAAAAACCACTCGACTTTAAGGCAAGTTTTAACCAAATAAACACCTAAATGAGCATATCCTAACAAATCAAAATCAAGAAACCAAGAGACCCTCCATGACTAACAAAGACCCCAATCAACAGGCAATACATACCATAAGGTATCTAAATTAACAAAGAGACCCAAATGAATTCGTCAAAAACATCTATATCAGTAGCCAAACATGAAACCAAGGACAAATCCAAAAAAGGGTACCCACAAAGGAAATACACATCAATTGGAAAACCACAATTTTTGCATCTATACTAAGCCAGAGAATTCCAAAGGGAGACATCTCTGAACACACCATGATCCATCACTAAAAATGGACAGAGGACCCTGCAGGGTTAAGGTGGGTTGCTTTATTGGGCAATGTGAAAACCACAAAATATCCCACACCAACATTTCGAAAGGGGATGTGTATGGCCACACAAAAAAGTACAAAGCCATGCACTAACAAAATCGAACGCCTTTGCAAGAAATAAATTAGCAAAATTTCCACACACAAGCAGATGTGCAAGGAAATGACTCAACAAATTATTTGCTTTGAAAACCTATCAATCATCATTAAAAACTAAAGACAACTAGACAACAAGCATCAACACACACTTTTACAAAGAAAATTTTTGACCATCAACTTGTATCAAATAAATTTAGACACACAAGGACCACCCGAGAAGACCGAAAATGACCCTATGTGAACTCATTCTATACAACTAAGGAACACTACCTCCAAGATTCACCCAAATTACCCACTAACACTAAACAAAGCATAACTCAAGTTAATGAAGATAGGACGGCTTAAGATGTGCTAAAATATACAAAAATGCATTTCACCCTTAAGTATAGAGAGCTTAGATGATCAGTTGTTCAAAAAACAAATTTTAGTGGTATGTTGAAATGAACGTGTATCATGTAAATGTCATTTTGACAAAGTGTAATCCACGTTAACATGTTAAGTAACAACAAAGAGACAATCGAAACAAATATTAATGGGGTTTCATGTTATGCATCTATTCTTTGTACACAAAAACTAAACCACAACAAAGATCAAAGCAACGAAAATAAAATCACTCGTGGAAAGAATGCGCAAAACTTGCTCATTTTTTGCATATCAAATATGCCTCCGAGTATGGGCACAAACATGAGAGAGTTGGAATTTTGACCTCTCTAGGCTCTTGTCAATGTGGCCAACCAAAAAGATGTCAAAAAAACTAAATATTTTGGGGGATTCAAAACTCGTCAAGGATGAGTCTCATGCGACAAAGTCGACATAGTGGCCCGTCATTTGGCTCACATTTTTGCGAAGGTATCAAAACAAGTCTACAACAAGTTGGATTAGTTCTCTCGTGGCCACACATACCATGAACTCAATACCCCAGCGTACAAGCCTTCCAGGAGGTACTCTCCAACTTATTCCACAAGTGCTAGAATACCAAGAGTATATGAATAATAATTTTGTGGGGGTTGTTGCCTTCCACATATAGTTTTTCGTGTCTCACTAATTGCTATATTTTGTGATTATATATGTAAACAATCCAATGATATTATCCGAGAAAGTGATAGAGATTTTTTTTGGCTTTTTAAAAGCTCACTACACAAAGAATTGGAACAAACTTTTATTACTAGAAATCAATCAATTACTTCTACATACCACTACAAAGTGGAAAATACTCTATAACTCCGTGATCACTCTTTGACATCAAGCACACTCAAGAACTCGACAATGGGGTTCTAATAACACTTCGCTAAAGATCCAAAATTGACAAAGCACAATTTAATGAGTGTTGATTAGTCAAAATTACCATGTGGATCAAACTACTCATGTCGAAATCATGGTATATTGGATTAGGTGTGCTGGTTGTACTTTGCATTTGAAAGAGTGAAACAAAACTGGATAAAGAACATTTGACTACACTAGGAACTCGAAAACGGGTTCTAATAACATGGCATCCAAAAATTGACAAAGTACACGAATGAGCATTGATTAGTCAAAAAGTACACGTGGATCAACGACTCGTGTCGAAAATGATGGTATATTGGACTAGGCAAGAAGTTGCAATGGCATTGGAAAGAGTGAACACAATGCGAATAAAGAGTCACTTGGAGAAGGAATACAACGAATCACGGCCTATGGTTGCACGCATAGGGATGGTCAAAACAAGCAAGTAGAAGCATTTGGGACACCATAAAAATCGCAAACTCATTTTTTCTAAGAGACGCCCAAAAGCGCATTTTCTTTTTATAGGTGAAAAAGCTTTAAAAATATTCATTTTGGAAAAATGCATCCTTCACATTAGGGGAAAAGTTTTCCATCCACGTTTCTCACACAGACATAGTAGAGAAATGTTTTCTTCAATCGTCCCAAACAAGGGAAAATAAAACCCTTTTGGGAAAAATGCATTTCTCTATGATTTCCGCGCATTTCCCAAAAGAGATATGTGTGGAAAAAGTTTCTTGGAGCATCCCACAATAAAAACACCTTGGGAAAATGCAAAACATGGAGGTGCTCCCACCTCTAAGGGACACATCCCCGTAGAACAATGGTTTTTTCATTCATTTAGTGGCATTTCGAGTCATCGTTGCTCATTTGTTTATGAATACAAAAGTTTTATCATATACCTGCCATATGTTGAATGGTGAGCACGTGTCAAAGCCCTATAACAAGAGGAGCTGCTTCGGATGAGAATTAAGGCCAAGGCTTTCTGAAAATTGGGACTAAACTTTCATAGTTGCAATATAAGCATGTGGACGTAAGAACACAAAGGAAATTCACCATGTGCAGCCGCAGACCTTTACAAAACCATATTTTCTTGATGATCATAGAGCCTTTGGTATTTCACTTGCACTCGAAAATAGCATGCACTGTCATCTATCGAGTAAGGTACATCTATAAGACCTCATTTACGTACACTCTCCTGGGAAGCCTTCCTTGGAAATATTACTTTTATTTTAACAATCAAAGAACTTACTATAACAAATTATTGCTTTCGACCAGTGTAAAAGCACAGCTCCGAAAGAATGGAAAAGGTGGTGTGGCTATATCTAACATGCGTAAATCAAGAATGAATAGGTAGGAAGTGATGTTAGCCCAAATTGCGTGTGTGTAAAATCACCATTATTAAAACTCTATTTCCACTTTCACATCGTCACACTAGTGTGTTTGTAGTGCAAAACACCGTACCGCGAAGGTTGCATAACTACGACAAATGTAAAAGAAAATATCCACGGTGCAAAAATTTTCAGCTCGAACCATAGATATGAACCCAAAACACATTTTGGATACAGAGCACATACTTGTTCAAATGCTAAGAAAAATCGAGAAACCGCACGTCGATCCAACACCATTTGACGAAAATCTATGCCTCGCAATCAATCGTATCGCTTTCCCTTGGAGGAAACATACGCTGATTTTGCATTTGCAGTGAATTTACCTCAGTAAAGAACCTCGACACTTGAGCATACCAAAGTAACACAAGCGTAAATCCCGTAGCCTTAGCTACATGGACAAGAATCTCCAAACGTAGGAGCGCAACCTTGTTTTTTCCCGCAATAATGAATTCAACAAACTTTATTTTCGGGAAAACTTTAAAAATGTTTCCTATCAAAACCCGATTGAAAATTTGAGTTATAAAAAGCAACGTAACAATTAGCATTTGTTTTTTTCCTGTGTGCATTTCTCATATTCAAGTTTACATGGAAATGCTACAATTGCAGATACTACTGCACTTTGGACACTTCACCTCGCATTTAACAAATTTCTTCAACTTTTTCTCCATATCTCGTGCCAAATTACTCGTGCATGGGAATTACCATGAATTTGAGTATATTAATGAAGCCTTAAATAATAATTTCAACCTTTATCTCCTCGAATAAGCACATATATATATATATATATATATATATATATATATATATATATATATATATATATATATATATAAAGAGAGAGCAATGCAAACACATAAATATGCAGCAAAACACAAGCACACGCAAAACACATAAAACCGCAGAGTATTACGTATATACGTGGTTCACCCGCCTTTGGCTACATCCACCTCGATCCACCACTCTTCCTTTTCTCCATTATCCAAAGAAAATGAAGAGACACAAACTCATACATCAGATCCGTTGTAATATCCTCTCGTTCTTCCCTCACAATCTCCTTATTTCCGTTTTTCTCGCTTCCGAATACCACTCATACACATACATTTACCGCAATACAATACCCTCATACAAAGCGAGATCGCCTTTTCAGTGGAAAACTCTAAACTAAACATAACTTCTACCGTCGCATCATCCGCCTAATGAACGGCCCAGTATTGACTAGAAAATTACTATACTTTTACAAGGCACATACATGTGTTTTAGCTTCGCGGCGCCGCGAAAACGCAGTCGTGCACCGCCGGCGGACTAGCCGATGCGGTCATCTCTCTTTCTTGACCGCCGCGACAAGTCTCGCTGCAGTGTGCGCTGTTTCCTAGGCATACATCCAGCCCAAAACAAGGATCTCCTGTAATCAGGATGAAAATCGTGCTCCACACCCAACAATCTCCCACTTGGAGACTAATTGTAGCAAACTCCACCGATGCTTCATTTATCAGTATCAATGACTCCTCTTTGGACCCACATGCTCATCTTTATCGTCATCCTTGAAGACCAAATGAAAACCGAGCATATTCGCTTTCTCGCCCGGTTACAACCTTTGTCAAGCATATCCGGCAGGATTTTCGGCTAGTGTGTATCTTTTTTCAGATTCAACCTGTCCATCTCCCAACGACCGTATGAAATGGTACTTGAGATGTATGTGTTTATTCTCGGAATGAATGATGAGTTCTTTTGCAAGATGAATGGCACTTAAGCTATCACCGCATAATGTGCCCATATCATTATTCTTACCCAATTCATCCATAACACCTTTGTAACCAAAACATTTCTATGCTAGCCTCTATAGCAGCAACATACTCTGCTTCGTTGTCGAAAGTGCAAACAACACTTTGGATTTTTGAAACCCAAACTAACAGAACAGCTCCACCTAGAGCAAGATACATGATCCCGTAGTGCTCCTCGTTATCTCATCGACACCGCTGCACTGCACTCAACATATCCCCGGAGAGAAATGTTTGGAAATCCACCAAAGCATAATGCTTTGATTTGTGGTACTCTCAAATATCCCGAGAATCGCCTCACAGACCCATCCACCGTTCTTCTATCTCGGATTGTTCATGTACCTGCTTACAACTCCCACCGCCCGTGCAACATCGGCCTCGTGCGCACCATCAGCACACATTAAGCTTCCAACTCATCGATGCATATGGAACTTTAGACACATAGTCCATTTCTTCTCTGGGTCTTGCACATCTCCTCACTAAGATTGAAATGGCTAGCAAAAAGGTGTACTAACTGGTTTTGCATTCCGCATAACAAATATTTCTAACACCTTTTGTATGTACCCATTTCCGAGACAATGTTAATTTGTGATTTTTCTCGTCTCTACTTATTTTCATACCAAGGATTTAGTTTTGCGTAACTCCCAAATCCCTCATTGCAAAATACGTAACTGCCAATTTTTCTCTTTGAGCACATTTATTTCATCGCATGTTAGACCCCTAAACAAGCATGTCATCTACATACAATAACAACATAAAATAGCCGTCCATCATTTTTTCTTTTCGTATAAACACAATGACACGAGTGACGTCTAGTATAACCTTGTTCGCACAAACCCGCTCACTTCTTAGATACCACCGCCTCTGAGCCCTGTTTGTAAGCCATACAAGCTCTTCTTTAACCTCGCACACTAATTTTTCTTTTCCCTTTTGGACCTCATATCCTTCTCGTTGCTCCATATAGATCTCTTTTCTCCAAATCTCCATGGAGAGATGTTGTTCTTACATCTAACTATCTCAAGATGCAAATCTTCCACCGCTACAAGATTTAAAATAGTTCGATTGAAGTCATCTGTCAGTCAGTGAGAAACATATCTCATCAAAATCAATACCTTTATTTTGTGCAAACCCTTCACCACAAAGTCTAGCTTTGTACCTCCTCCATCTTTCTTCCTTCACTCTGTAAACCCATTTATTTTGCAATGTAGTTTTATCCCACAGCAACCCGACTCAAGTCCCAAGTCCGGTTATGCATCAAGGAGTCCATCTCTTCTTCCATGGCTAGCTCCCCACTTCCTCCGGCTTTTCAACCCTCGCACTGCTTTCTTCATAACATTTGGGTTCACCAGTAACCGCCAAATAAATAGTCATTGAATGTAGGAGAGTACTCGCCCAGGGGGTCTACTTATCTCGGGTAGATCTTCTCACACCACTTTCTGTGTGTTTGAGGCTGCGTTGGTCGGTTGTGGTGGTTTTCGTTGTCGTGCGTTGCTGATTATTATTATTTTTCAGGCACCTTTTACTTTTTTCCGTGATTTCATCAAAGAACCTATGTATTCTTTATTTTCCTCTTTCCTTTTTCTTTTCCGCAATCGATTCTTATACAACACCTTTTCATTGAATCTTACATCTCTCGCTCGCCAATGATTTCTGTGATTTTCATAATCATATAAGCGATAACCAAAAATCATTAACACCATATCCAATAAAAGGCACATTTCTTTGATTTTTACCTCAAGCTTTGTCTAGCTTTTCTTTATTACCAATATGGACAAAGGCCTCTACAACCGAAAAGGCTTTCGAAAACAGTAGTAGTTTACCTTTTTTACTCGTCCATGCCTCCTCCCTGAAGACCACCATCCAAGGAACTTGAAAGGCTCTCGTTTATTAAGGATAAACAAGCAGTATCTACAACATCGCCCAAAAATGTCAAAGGCAACTCGCATGCAATCTCATACACCTTTGCATGCACCATGATTGTTCTGTTCATTCTTTCTCCATGACACCATTTTCTTGTGGTGCTTCTTGGAAACTCGCCTTCTCTCTCGCGAATTCCATGCTCTCGAATGTACCGACTTTCAAACTCTTTTGCTGCAATATTCACTCAATTTGTCTGATCTCGAGACACTTCAACTTCTTTTCCGTTCCCACTCTCAACCAAAGCTTTCTATTTCTCGAAAAGTCTCAAATACATCGTATTTATCTCGACACAATAACAACCAAGTCTTTTCTAGTTGCATCATCAATAAAAGCAACACACACAACGAGAGCCACCAAGAGATGACACACGAGCATGTCCCCATACATTCGTATGCACAAGCTCTAATCGCTCTTCTTTTCTTTTTCAACTCCGAGAAATATAACTCGACTTTATGTTTTCCACAAATGCACTGGCGTTTAAATCCAAATCAACATTCTTCAAACCTCGAGTAACAAATTTTCGAGTGAAGAATCTTTCATCCCCTTCTCACTCATGTGTCCCAGCCTCATGATGCCACAATCCTCGCATCCTGCTTCTTTGGAAGTTAAAGCATTAACAGCACTTTAGAAATACCATTGCACAAATACAATGTACCAAACCTTTTTCGCCTTTTGCTATTACCGTAGGCTCCTTTGGTGACCTTCCGAAGTTTTATCTCGTGGAAAGTTGCTCGCTAACAACCTTCTCACCGCCAACTACCCCCGTTGAAAACTGGGATTTTTCTTCGAATCCGGAACATGCCTTACCTCCTTTAACAGCCATCGTTTCTCCATTTCCGTTGTTTTACAAAGAAACTTTACCCATTCCAACAATTTTACACAGGTTTATCATCACCCAAACGCACTTGTCCAAAATCTCCTCGAACATAGTCATGAAAATATTTCTTATCGGTGTGGCATGGAATGAGGCGAATCTCACAACCCAAGAATCAATATCATTTTTCGAAAGAAAGAATCAAAGCATCTTGCAACACATCACCCGCCACATTTTGCTTCATGATTATTTTCCTGCCGTGTGTCTCCTTCTTTTCCTTTTGAGATCCCATAGCTCTTTCTTTAGGTGTCCTTTCTTTTCCGCATTTTCGCGCACACTCTCTCCTCGACATGGACTTTGGATCCGCTCTTTCCCTTGATTTACCGCGATATCCTCGAGCTCT
Organism: Pinus albicaulis; assembly: GCA_034641835.2. Taxonomy (NCBI): domain Eukaryota; kingdom Viridiplantae; phylum Streptophyta; class Pinopsida; order Pinales; family Pinaceae; genus Pinus; species Pinus albicaulis. Next base: position 1,201,297,755 of record CM076572.1, on the reverse strand, counting down.
TCTCCTCTCTCCATTTTTCCTTCGAGACTTTGCACTTCAAAGCATTACCTCGATGTCTCACCGAGGCGTTTTTCCATCGCATTTCCTCGCTAAGAATAGCACCGACAACATCATCAAATCAAAAGTACCAGATCCGCAGACGACAGTTACTAATGGCCATAACTAAACCATTCCGCCTTTCCGGGCACCAGCAGGAAAAATAAAAGAGCTCCCCAACCTTCATCATCAAAGGTTACCCCCTTGGCGTAACTTAACCGACTCGGTAACTCGTATTAAAATCATTTAAATGGTCTCTGCACACATCCACCTTCCGACATCCTCATATTAAACAAACGTTTCACAATAGATCACCTTTGTTTCGAGGCTTCGGGCTTTTCACAGTAGTTTCACCAATGCCTTAATCAAACCTCTACTGTCGTTTCCTTCGAAATATCGAAGCGCTCACCGATGCACGCGAGGCACAACCGCATTGTTTCGGTGCCTTCTACCGAAGAATTCGATTACGCGTCCGTCACAGCCGCGCGCTGCTTTGCTTCTTTTTCGTTCACACGGTAGGTACATCTATCTCTCCGATACAAATAATCTTCCAATCCGCACCCTCTCCACAAAGGAAGTTTTTGGCCGTTAAATTTCTCAACCCTAAATTTACCATCTTTCCGCTCATCAAGCTCCCACTCGAACCAAGAACCCTTTCTTCTCCTGCGAGTTTATCACCCAAACAGACCCTTCGCCCGATACCAGCTGCTAGAAAATTATATATACATTACGCAGCAATGTGCAACACACAAAATATGCGTGAAAAACACAAGCACACAAAACACATAAAACCGCAGACACACAGTACATAGCGAAGGGTTCGACCCAAAGCTCGATACACGCTCCACCCCCGAACACGCGCTCCTTCCTTTCTCATTATATCCAAAGCAAAATGAAGAGACGCAAACTCGTTACTATACATCCATCGTAATATCCTCTATTCTCTCTCGCAGCCTCCTCATCTCGTTTCTCGCTCCGACACACCTCCGCGGGCGAACGCACACGCAATACAATACCGCTCACACAAAGCGAGTCGCTTTCCTCTACAGGGAAACGAAACTAAACACAATCACCGTCAAATCATCCGCCTAATGAACTACTTCGTATTGACTAGAAATTACTATACTTTTACAAGGCAATTTTACATATGTTTTTAGCTTCTAAGCGCCCGCCATCGAAACCTCGCAAGGGGAATGTCGGGTTTCGTACCCCGGCGTGGGGTGGCAAGTCCCCCTCGCCCAGGTGTACAATTTTCCTCGGGGTATTGTTGTGCTACATGAAAAACCTCATTTCATAAAAAATTTCGATTTAGAAAACTATAATATGAAATGGGTCCTAGATTAAATTGGTATTAACTCATTATTCTAAAAATTGAAAACAAACAAAACATTATAAAACCTTTTGAGTTAATAAACTACCTAAAGAATTTAGAAAATAAAACAATCACAACATATGTCTTTCCTCTCAAGCCGATGCGATATTACTATCTAACCTGGAAATGCGATCTCAACACAACAAAGCTCCTTTCCTTAAAAGCCCCGATGCGAGTTAAGTGATATCGCCATCGCACAATCGGGGATTCCACGTACAATCAAATTAAATCGTCGAAGTCTTCCGATCGGCCATCGCGACAGCTACGCGACTTTCAAAAAGGATTGATATGGCTTCGACATATTATGTTAATTATTATTGAAAAGCCTTTTCCGTTTCAATAGTGATTTCATTTTGAAGCCCAACCGCCTAACAAGAATCAAACCGCGCTTAAATAGACTTATGGCTCGCAAACGAAAGACATAATGAGCATTAATTGATTGACAAAGCTTAAACGGCTAACTTAATGGAGGAAGTACACCAAATCCCTTCGTATATTAAGGCAGCATCCGCGGAGTCTTATGACTATTTTCTTCATTATTTATCGATCGACATAAGTCTTCACTTGTTTTTGCTTGCTCATTCTCCATACGTTCATTCTATCTTTTGTGCAAGAGGTCACAAAGAGCAAGTTCGTACTCAAAATGAAGAAATCGAAGAAACCCGGAATGCCTTTACCGTGGTAACAGAACAACATGGCCGCCGATCCGGACTAAACAAAAAAGGATTAACTTTATACCACATGTCTTGGTCTCTTTAATACTATCGTTATATCACAACTCGATTGAAGCGAGGAACCTCAGCAACAACGTAGAAGTTTTCCACAGTTTCTGCTGCAACCGATACTACTCGAAATATTTAGTCGATTCTACTTACAGGCGTTAAAATGGGAGAAAATTCTTCTCCACATACGTATGTAGTCGTACGTCATCGAAGAAATTCAATCACTTAACAGAATATTCGCACTATTGATGTGAGAGTTTTTTGCCTTATTTCTGTATCAGATGATTTGAGACAAATGCACCATTTGGTTCGAAATCCGCAGAAGAAGTATAACAAAGCATTCTCGAGTAAGTTTAGAGATGAAAATGAAATTGATTCGAACTCTATACGAGAATGGAGACAAAACCCGTGAAAACACAAACACAAGTCTTTGCAAGTACTCCGCCGCTTCCTTGCGTTCCTCTTATTGTTGCGGTCAAGTCATGATGTTTCGAACAGGATTGCAATATCTTCTCAAAACTCTTCCACAGAAATGTACCTTGATGGAAGCAAGATGTAATAGTGAAAACCGTTGACTGGGGAATATATTATTCGATAAGTTAGCAAATGCTATTCGGGACTTCGGTAAATAAATCCTGCAAGTATCGATAGAATCATTCCTCCATTTTATTTTAGTGCCTAAATTCTTAGATACCCTCCGTTTTAATTCCGAGTTTCAGCTTTAGGGTGAGATGGGACTCCACAAGACCCCATGCTCATTCATATATATCACCGTAAATTATGAAAGCCCATTATAAACACCACCTATATCAACTCTGTCAATTCATGCTACCTATTTACTATGCAATTTTTTCAGACCTACCCAAAGATCTCCTTCAAGCAAAAATTGACTACACTTAGAACCTCGGTTCAAGAACAAAAATTCACTTATGTATGGGTTTTCAAGCACCACACCATGTCCTCCCCATATACCAACAAACTTTTTAGCTCGAGAGATAGTACACGTCTCATATCCGCACCTACTGTGCCTACAAAGACTCTAATCTGAAGAAGCAAGTCCGGGCTCTCCTTTACCCCCAAGGTGTGGCGTTGCGCCTTTGCGTACGAAATGGCTCACCAGAAAGTAGCGGAAAATATTAATATGTTAAAATCCCCACCGCCTAACAGACGCTTTGATCCCAAAAGGTAGTCTACAATACCCCAGATCAAAAGCAAAACTTCCTACCAAATTTTAACATATGAAAGACGCACACCCTTTTCCCGCCCCCTAGCTCATATTTGCACCGTGATATAGCTAAAATTAGATACCATGATGACGCAGTTAGGTTGAATTTAATAAACTTAGAGAGCAGAGGTTGGCAAACTCTCGCTCTAGATTTACAGTCACCGCCCCCAAGGACACAACCGCTAGTTTCGGAAAGTATGTTTCGTCGTTAAACATCCTTGCTACATCCAAAAAAATTCCGAAGAAGTCCAAAAAGGCATAGGAGGAAACGAGAGAAAAGAACAGAAGAGACAAAGAGGAAAGAACAAGAGGCGTAAGAGAATTGAAGAGGAAGCAGCGTAGAATACGATCACAGAACACAGGAAAGGCAATGGAGTGAGCAAGAAGAAGGTGAATGTCGATACCGTGACGGATCCAAAATTTCTCCGTGAATGGCACTTGATTCAATTATAAGCAACTTTGAGAGCTCAAAGAATGCCGACAATATCCAAGTGCCACCACGTATACACGGGATTAAAAAGTTGTCTCCAAGCAAAGAAACCCACGTCTACCCCGAGACTACAAAGACTAGAACACCCCAAGGACCTTCAAGATCAAATTATTCAAGGTGTAGAAGATATTCCTCCACATGTTTATAGCCCAAAAACACAAGGTCAGAAGTTGGTAAAGCAACAACGAAAGTGAGAGAAGGATCATCAACCTTCCCCCGTTCCCTCGGTCAAACAGAATGCCCATGTAGTGTGGAAGGAAGAATTCAACCCCTCCAATGACCTCGACAAAGTTGTCCCACATGCTTGGTGCTCATTCCCAAGTACTCACCATGGATAAGGTACCTGAGGTGAGCAATTTGTTAAAAGAAAAGGATCAAGCGATCGTCACTACAAACACAACCGTTGGAGGCACAACAGTAAAGTGTATCTGCACATTCGTGTCGTAAAGAATCATCGCGAGGCATTAGCAAAATTGAAAGTAATGAATGAAATGTATGGTAAAACTAAAGATGAGCAAATCGTTCATTCATTGTGCCTCAAGTAGAGAAGTTCAAGAGTCTTCCCCAACTCGCTGATTCTTAGGAAGAAGCAATTCGTATTAATAAAGCACTCATAGCACAAATAAGATTGTTGTGTCATGAAATTGCCCAAGTTGAACCTCTTCCGGTGACATAACAACATCTATAACAACAAACCGCCTGATGCCAGGCAGACTTAGAGCAAGTCAAGGAGACTTCAACATATTTTCTTACTTGCGTAACACTAATGAAGGACAAAGAACTTGCTTCAAAATTCAGAACCCAAAGAAATTTCTATTCATGGAATGAAGGGGCCCAATTGATGAAAGCGCAGAGAGAGTGTTTCTAGATGCAACATTATCTACGAACAATTTGACGTAGATTTGATTAATAACACTTCTATTTGTCTTCAACATGATCTCTCAATGTACACCAAAATTATTATCACCAAGACATTGGAACAATCATGCTGTTTAAGAGCTAGAAAGAATGGGAATGATTGGCGTGAATTACAAGTTTAACTTTGGGACACCTATTGGTTGTTCCTAGTAAAACCATACAAATTTAAAGCCGCCCTCAAATGCTTAACGGATGCAACTCAAAAATTATTCCCGATATACACGATGCCACCTATGGCCGCTCAAATCAATTTTCGTCTCAAATACCCTCGTAAGAAGTGGAACCAATGCCAGTAATATACAATCTCAGACAAAAAGCAACAAACAAATGATGAATCATGTTTCCGATTACCGCATTGCCGAGATGAGCATATTCAAGATCGGTTATATCAATTTAGTAGCCTTTTAATTTTGTAGTTTGTTAGTTTAATTTGTATTTATAGACCTTTCGTTGTATTTAGAAAGGGTCGAAGTTTTTATAGGATTCAACCGGGTTTTCCCCCCCCCCCCCCCCCCGTATACTTTATGGAACCGGACCAATTTTTCCAAATTTTGATAATGAAGTTTTTATGGATGTGTACCACCGCTTTATTTAAAAGTATTTCGAGTCGAAGAAGGAATTCAAATCATGTATTGATTAAGATTTAAAATTTTCATATGGTACTATTATCTATGGTTCCATCTATTCTTTTTATGTAAATTGTTATTTGATTACTTGCTATTATTATTGAACATATGAATGTGTTTTAACAAAGCACTTTTATACTTTCCACTATTGGATGTTTACAGCTTGCTATTCTTTTTAATCATTCATGTATCAGTAATATAAAAAGATAAGTGTAACAATGTTTATCAATTATCGTTCAACTAATTGAACGAAGTAATTATTATTTAAATGAATCTCTTTCGTTTATTGAATAGTGTCATCTATATGCCTATCGACAAACACAAACATCACCAAACGTTGCACTTAAGGACAGCTTCCAGATAAACAGTCATTATTGTCATTATAGATTAAGTACTCCATTCATTATCACTTTTTAGAAAACCAATCATTCATCCACCCCTTGTCTGTCATCGGGAAATCGGTCCCATTACATCCAATGAGCCACCATCCCAAACGAGAAGGAGTCACTAAGGTTCCGGGATCGGTATGAGTCCCCCAATGTTGATGAAACGATTTTCTGGGCATCAACATTTTCGCGCCAGAAGGAGTGGGCATGTCAACTATGACCCAAGTAGCAAATCAAAAAAACTCTGCTGCATCATTCTCGCAGTAAATCACCCTCCACCTCACCTCGTACCTCCCATTTGCACTCGAAACACTAGTGTCCAAACGAGAAGAAGAGGGATCAACTATCATCAAGCCAATCACACCATACTAACGTTGTCCGGGAGTCCCCTCCAAGTCTACCATCATCCAAACTTCAAGGCTTCTCCATATCACCCCGAGATCCGGGCGATCTCGGGTGCTTAGATTTCGCAATTCCACCTACCTCATCATCTCACCGTACTTCAAAGCGAAAAATTGGCATTGGAACTGTACCATTACCTTTACCCAAGAAAAAGGGCAAAAAAGAACACCGAAGGTTTTGATAGTGAGACCTTTTCTCCATCATCTTCCATCTCTTCATCATTCTGCTATGACAAACACCTACTTCCATTACATATTATTTGTTCAACAGGGTCACCACCTCTAACATCACAATCTTTTTCAATTTTATTACTACTCTCCTCTCAATCACCGGAACACCACAAGCCAAACGTTGCAATCCCAAGATGGCTCAAACCCATGGAATAGTCCTCGGTGCGCCACTATGCCTGCACCATATTACATCCATTACCCTCGATTATCCCGAGAAGTGGTTACCAAAGTTTCAATCCGTATGTCGAACATTAGTCGAGGAACACATAAATACCTCATGTTGTCAATTAATCTAAAAGAGTAACACAAGAAGATGTTGTACGATTTTTTCTCACACATTACAAGGATCACCGGGTCTTGGTATTTTTTCACTTTCCTGATCCACGCTCGCTGGGAATATCAGGAGCAAGCCACCAACATGGCGACGACAGATCCTTGGCTACGCTTATTAATGACCTTTCAACTCCATGAATTGAGTCTAGAGAACCAATTAAGGAATTTAACTCCCGATTCAATAAGTTTCTGAATAAAACGACCGATTCCAAGCTATGAACAAGCAGCTTAGTGGTACATCAAAAGGGCCTTACTTTCCAAATATAGCCATTTTTGTAGATAGGGTCACAAACCAACTTTGGCTAAAAACATGAAAGAAGCCATCGCCTCGTGGAAACGTATAATCGTTTGAGAAATCACTCAAGATAGAAATCCAAAATGTTCTTCAAGGACGATTCAAAGAAGAAAACACCAAAGATCCACACGATATGGAGGGTCTCTAAAAGGTCCTCAAACAATGTCAAATGAAATGGTTGAAATTAAAAAGCAAGTAGCAGAAACTTCTACAAAGAAACCATATTTAGGAATTTTAAGAAGACCGAGTCAAACCACCAAATATTATATCCAATGGTATTCGCACCTCGAGGATGAAGAAGATGAAACAATTACATCATCCGAGGAATCGAAGAAGAAGAAGTCGTTGAATGCCATGGAATGTGGACTTCATATTGCCAAACTCCGACACCGAGATCAAGAACAAGAAGCCCCAACTACCAGGGACAAAAGCAATTTCGAACCCTCGTCCAAGCAAGTTCCAAGAAAAGGAGGCAGTACTACATCGCAAAGGGGAAAAGGCACCCACAAGGAAGCCTACCGCAATGGCCCCTTCAAAACCAACTATTGTTCCCTAATATACCTTTCAACATCAAAGACGTTGGTAGTATCGCATTCAATGGATTACAACACAACATGACATGATAGACTAACAACATCACCATGTTTGAACCAGAAGTTAAAACATCAACAGAAATTACTTATTAAGGAACCAAATGCGCTTCCTTCGCCTTTTCCTAGTGCTAAAGCCGCAATGATTCGTGACAACCACCTTCTCGTAAATCTGAGGCTACCCATATGATTCTAATTAGAGACGATCAAATTCCCATACTCCCCTTTCTCTTAACTCGAAATATACAATAGGAAATCTACACAATCACACCGACCTGTGGGCATCATCTAATGTAATGCCGCCCAGTTTGTTCTAACTCCAACATAGAACCCTGCAAGTCTTCAATTCACATCGTGCTATTAGATAGAACCAAAGTCCAAGTCTTAGGGGAAATAATCGTTACTATCAAAGAAGTGTCGATCCACCAGTAGTTCAAAGAATTGATATCTTAATCGACGATATACTCGAGTTTTATGTAGTTTAATCTTGAGTGTGATTGTGTCCGAGAAGCTCCAAGGGTATATTTCTACCCATTGGTCTCATATGTGGTTGCCTTAATAGGAAAGCCAAACTAAATAAAAATCAATCCTGAGAAACACATGACCCATACTCGCTTTTGCCGCAGTTCGAACAAGAAAATCAACCAATTGCATTTAATAATAACATATTGGGAAATTATTCTTTGAATCATTTTCTGCACCAGTATTGCCCAACCATCTCTCGTTCTTAGTAAACACCACATCCCAAATTGAAAATTTCTGCCAAACCCATACCAAGATGTGTTAATGTTAATGTAGAATTCCCGTAAAGGAAATTGATAATTCTTTATTTTGTCTTTTATATTTTGACTGCTCTAACCACAAGGATCAGAGTTGTGGTGCACTTAGTCAACTCGGTGAGAAAAAAACAACAAGCCATGTAGGTTAGAATTTAGTCATACCTATCAATACAAATCGAGTATGAGGCCTTGCGCAAGGACTACATAAAGCTATTGGCCCTAAAGTTCAATATTTGAAAGTGTTTGGTGATTCGTATACTGTTATAAAACAAGTTCGAAATACAATCCATTGTCTTTCTAATCACATCAAACACTATCACCCTAGTCCAGGAACTTATATCTCATTTTCTAGCATTCAATATTTCACCTGTCCCTGCATCCTGCACGCAAAATGTATCGAGTTAGCTAATGTTGCTTCTAAACCCTTACCTTCCGAAGATTATAGCTCTTATAGATTTTCGTGAGAGTTGATTTTAGCCATCAATTCCCGACAATGTCACCAATTGGTGAGTGCTTAATCACGATGAAGACATCTTACATTTTTTAATCTCCTACTTAGTCCTACAATGATTTGATCATTGATGAAAACGATCATGATCTTCGTATTAGCAGAAAAGCATGAGAAAACCCAATACCAAAACTCGTGGTCAAACCGGGAAGATCTCTATGATATTAAAGACAAAGTTTAAAATAGGTACCCAATTCAAAACTCCAAAGTTCTACTTTAAGATTTGAAATCGTACAAATCTCGCACTGAGCGAACCTCAAAATGTCAATTTAGGACTAGGCTTTCTTCTCGTCGGTTATGCTGACAGTATTCATTGCATTATTGGAGAAAACAAACATGTCTTCGCTTTTTGGAAGTATGATGACTAAAAACTTATGATACATCAATCATCCAAAGACAATTCTCCAACGTTCAACAAAAAACCAGCTTTAATAAAACGAGAAAACATCCAAACTTAGAGAGCTTAATAAAACTCAACTCAATAAACTCTGAAAGCAAAGATTATTTTTCTCGTCCGACATTCAAACTAGAACTCAACATGGTGCTCTCGTTAGGGAAGAAAATGGCATTTGGATTTGTATAGATTTCGGTAACCGAATAAGGCAAGCCAAAAAAGATAATTTTCCGTCGATTTACCATGGAGTGAACATTCTATTCAAAAGACAGTGTTTCGACAATGTCCTTTTCGACGGTTTTTCGTGATACAACCAAATTCTCGTCCATCCCGATGAGCGTACTCAAAACTACCGAACAAAATGGGGAATTTACGCCTACGAAAATGCCTTTCGACTTATTAACGCAGTGAGCTGTTACTCCAAAGAGCAATGGATATAGCCTAAAGGATTGATCAACAAAACTGTAGTCGCTATTTAAGCGATATTTACTCTGTTTTCTAAAAAGAGGTCCAACCATTTACATGATTTGAATCAAACTTTGAACGCCCAGAGAAAGTATGATATTTCACTCAATCCCAAAAAATCCTTCTTTGCTCTAAATCAAGGAAAGTTCTTGCCTTATCGTTTCCAAAGATGGTATTTATATTGATCCCGTTAGGATTAAAACAAATTTCGAAATCCCGCTTCCTCATAATAAAAAATCCATAAAAGTCATTTTTTAGGTCGTATCAACTTTGTCACATCGTGTCTCGATTTTTCTCACATCATTTTACCATCACAAACCATGATTAAGAAAATCTGCAGTTTGATGGGGATCCTAGGAAAAGGTTATCGGATTTAATCAAACAATCAATAATCAATGCCCCCGCTTTAAAACACTCCCAATTTTTCTAATCATTTCACATTGTATACTATTGCATCCGATTCATCTTATGCAAATGTACTCACTCGTATTAATGATCACGACTTGAAGCACCGATTTCATTTTTTAGTTCAAATTTCCAGGTGCGTAATCAAATTACTCCGAAGTTGAGAAATGCTTCCTTGTCATAAAGTAAAGCTGCATATTGTACCAATTAAGGTGCCCCTCCTTTTAAAAGCCTACACAAAATTTATAGTTCCTTTTTCCCATAGTATACACCATCGATCCAAAGGGAATTAGGTGAGAAAAGGGAAAACTGGGTTACGCATTCAAGAGTAAGGACTTAGAAAATCAAAACCGTTAAAGATTGTTAGAGGCCAAGGTTTTTGCAAAGTTGTTAGCGTGTGAGCATCCAACATTCCGTAACCGGTGACACAGCACATACTGAAGAAATCAACCAGATAAGTATTACCAATTAATCTCAATACGCATTTAATCTTTATTTGAAAATGGATATGCACCGAATATTTCTTATAAAAACAAACGGGCTATTAGATTAAAAGCAAAAAACTTCATAATCATTGATGATGTACTTTTAGGCAACCATGATTCAGCTTTATTAAGATGCCTAGAAAACCCGAAGCACAAAAGGTTTCCTTGGCAGAGCGACATGATGGACTAGCGGAGGACATTTTGGAGCCGACACAACACCACAAAATCATTCATGTTGGCATTATTGGCCCACTTTATTCGCAGATACCTCGAATACAAGGAAATGCCAAAGTTGTCAAACTTCCAAAGGAAGACAAAGAAAACGCCTTTCCTTTGCAACCAACAACATCGAGCAACCTTTCGAATAAAAGGGGGATTGGGATATCACTGGGGAAATAACACCACAAATTTCCTCCAAACAACATGGCATATCCTTAACAAGCATCGATTACTTTACCAAGTGGGTTGAAGCAATTCCATTAAAGACAACAGCTTCCGAAGGAATTATAATTTATATCAATTCATCAATACCAGTTCAGTGTCCCAAATGCTCTTGTTTTTTACAATGCATCCTATTTCTCCGGAAATGCCATGTTTGAGTTCGCTATTAAAAAGAGGATTTAAATGAAAATATTCTCAAGTAAATTACTATCCCTTGCAGTAATGGTCTAGCAGTAGCTCATACCAATAAAATTACTTAAAATCATTAAGCGAACTATTGAATAATCTCATAAAATCAAATAAATCTTTAATATTCGTACGATGTAATGATAGAATAACGTGTACAATTTCCATAGGTACTTTCTCCATTCAATCTTGTATATGGGAAAGAAGCAATATTACCAACCAATCTAGCACTTTCCTTCTCTAGCTCCTAGTTCACTATTGAAGAAAGCCCTCTCCTTCTTCATTCAACTCGTACATGATCAAATTTTAAAATTAAGCCAATAAGAGAAAAGGCCAAAACACTATAAAACATCAGCAGATAATCAAAAAATCATTTGATTCACCTTCATCTAGTTCTGTAAACAATGTTATGATCTAGTTCGAAATGCGATAAAGCCCATGAGACAAAGGTAAACACACCAAGTTCCAAAAGATGTGGCTTGGACCATTTATCAGCGGAAGACAGGGCCATTCGACATTCATATTACAAGATCTATTAGGAAAGAGGGATTCTCTTTCCGTTAATGGCTCCTGTCTCAAAGAAATTTTTCAATCGAGAAGGTAACCCTTCTTTAGTTTTAGTAGGACTTGTTTTTAGAACTATTAGGAAATAAAGTTGTAAAACAGCTTTCCTATCGTCTTCGCTATATTTAAAAGGTTGCCTCTAAAGAAGTACTTTAATATTCACTTTTGAAAATAGAAGCCTTTAAAGGAAAAAGGGAAGACTTCATGTGGAATTAGTTATATTCACATTTCTAAAAACCTATTTTTATTTTAAAAAAAACTCTCAAGATTTAGAAGTACCGTAAACCATTTTAATGTTTTTTAAAATCGCTACAAAAGGTTATCAACATTAAAAACACAAATCGATTCAATCTTAGTATCTTCAATTTACCTTGTCATCCATTTTCTTTCAAGGAGAAAATTGTCCATCCCATTCATCCAAGTTTATGATTACTCGCAGTGTAATTATAAAACATCCGATATAAAGACAAGGGTCTTACCGTCCGCTACCACAAGATCATTGAAAGAATTAATCACATTACCAACACCGTATACCAAAACAATGGTAATGGCTTATAAGTGATAAGACAAGGGGTCTCATCAGAGCCAGCTTGTTCGATTAGATTACAACTGCTGAATGGCATTGTCAAATAGCCGGCAACCAAACCAAAGATACCATTTTCTTTTATCTTACAAAGAATTGTAAGAAAATAAATAAAATATGAAAACATATTTTGAATTCATTCTTTTAATCATACCCTCGAGATGAGAGGGGTCATGGACAATCAAATGGTTAAAAGGTATCCCCGTCGAGACTATGAACGTCGGCCGGGCAGCAGTAGGCTCTACCCATGACAAAGGAGTTAATTAAAAAAGGGCTAAGTTGGAAAGTGTGTTTTGTTTTACTTTCATTATCAACCAACAGAGGCCAATTTAAAAACTTAGAATGTATTTAATTTTAACAAGAGGAGAAATTAGCATAGCCTTTATTATATTCGTAATGTATATATACTTAGTTATAATAGACCTTCCTTTTCTTTTGACAAAGATTTCTATATAAAGAAAGCTCTAAATATTCTAATATTTCTCGCAGGATAGTTGTTTCTCCCGCGTAATCCAGCCAATTGTTGTGCTACACAACAAACTCATTTCATAAAATTTTGCTTTAGAAAACCATAATATGAAATGGGTCCCTTTTAGATTAAATTGGTATTAACTCATTATTCCTCTAAAAACCTGAAAACAAACAAAACATTATAAAAACCTTTTGAGTTAATAAATCATTGGAAATCGGGAAAATAAAAACAATCACAACATAAGGCCCCTCTCCCGGCTCCGATGCGATATTACTACTCGGCAATCAGAAATGTAGGATCCGAACACAACAAAGCTCCTTTCCTTAAAAGCCCCGATGCGAGTTAAGCGACATACTGCTTACTTCGGCGACCTGACTCCACGATAACTCAAATTAAACTACTCAAGTCTTCCTCCGATCGCCGATCGCGACAAAGCCAAGCGCGACTTTCAAAAAGGATTGATATGGCTTTTGGCATATTATGTTAATTATTATTGAAAAGCTCTTTCCGCTTCCCAATAGTGATTCACCACTTTGCGCGACCCAATAAGAATGAAATCCACGCTTAAACAGAGACTATTCGGCAAACGAAAGATATAATGAGCATTTAATTGATTGACAAAGCCTAAACGGCCAATTAATGGAGCAAGTTTCACGCCCAAATCCCTTCGCAGATTACATCCGCAGCGGAGTCTTATGATTATTTTCCATTATTTATCGATCGACACAGTCTTCCGTACTTAGTTTTCGCCCGTCTGTCCTCCGCATTACGTTCATTCTATCTTTTGTGCAGAGCTTCTCCGCAGAGTAGCAAGTTCGTGTACCAAATGGGGGAAGAAATCGAAGAAACTCCGGGAATGTACCAAATTTATCCGTGGTAACAGAACAACATGCCGCCGATCCCGGGACCAAACAAAAAGGATTAACTTTACACCACATGTCTTGGTCTCTGGTAATACTACTCGCGTAGCATTTACAACTCGATTGAAGCCGAGGAACCTCAAGAGACAACAAACGTAGAAGCTTTCCGTAGGCTCGAAGCGAAACCGACGCCACCTCGAAAGACTTTAGTTGATTCCTACCTACACAGGTAGCAGCTCAGCGAGCAAATCTCTTCCACATGCAGACATGTAGTCGTATGGGCCATTGAAGAAATTTCCAATCGCTGCACGTAATATTCTCGCACTATTGATGGGAGAGTTTTCGTGCCTATTTCGGCTCGATGATCGGAGACAAATGTACCATTTGCCCGAACCGCAGAAGAAGCATAATAAAGCATTCCCGGGAGAAGTTTAGAGATGAAAATGAAATTGATTCGAACCCATACGAGAATGGAGACAACCCGCAAAACACAAACACGAGTGTTCGGCAAGTACTCCGTCAGCCTCTTATGTTCTCCTTATCGCTATGTTGGAGCCATGATGTGTCGAATATGGGGATTGCAGTGATTCTTCAAAAATTTCCATAGAAATGGTACCTTTCGATGGAAGCAAGATGTAACAGGGAAACTCGCGGATCGAATATATTACCTCCGATAAGCTAGCACGCTATTCCGGGACTTCGTAAATAAATCCCGCGTTACCGATAGAATCATTCCTCCATTTTAATTTTAGTGCCTCACATTTTAGATACTGCTTTTAATTCCGAGTGTCAGCTTTTAGGGTGGAGATGGATCTCCGACAAGACCCCATGCCCATTCACATATATCACCGTAACTATGGAAAGCCCATTATAAACACCACCTACATCAACTCGCAATGGACTCATGCTACCTATTTACTATGCAATTTCTTTGCTAGACCTACCTCCAAAGATCTCCTTCTCAGCGTAAATTGACCTGACAGCACTTTCTAGGAACCTCGGTTCGAAGAACAAAAATTCACTTATGTAAGGGTTTTCACAGGGCCTATGCTAGTTGCATCCTCATGTCCTCCCCTTGTACACACCGCACAAACCTTTAGTCTCCAGAGACAGCATATCAGTCCACATCCGCACCCACCTACAAAGACTCTCGGTGAACCAAAGAAGCAAAGTCCGGCCTCCTTTCCCTCCAAGGTGTGGTATGCCTACACTCGCGTGATTATAAACACGCAGTAGAAAGAGGCGGAAAAGATTAATATGCTAAAACTCGCCACTCTTCCCACCGTACGCTTTCGATCCCAAAAGGTAGTCTACAATGTTCTAGAGCATCAGCCAAACTCACTAAATTTTAACATAAGGAAGACGAGTTTGATGACCTTTTCTCTCGGCCGAGTCTATATTTCAAAGTTCAAAGAGATAGCTAAAATTAGACACCATGATGACGGGTTAGTTGAATTTTAACAAACTTAGAGAGCAGAGGGTTGCAAACTCGCACTGGATTTGTTAGCCATTGCGATGCTACAATCAAGCGAGCTCGACAGCTCATCAAAGAAACATCCTCGCCACATCCAAAATCTCCGAAGAAGTCCAAAAAAAGGCAAAGTAGGAGGAAACGCAGAGGAAAGAACGTGAAGAGACAACAAAGAGGAAAGAACAAGAGGAAGCAGAGAATTGGAGAGGAAGCACAAGAATACGTGATCAGTGAAATGAAAGGCAAACAGAGCAGACAGGAAGAAGAAGGTGAATGTTGACACTTCGCATTGATCCAAAATTGCTCTGGTGAATGGCAGCACTGATCCAATTATAAGCAATCTTTGAGAGCTCAAAGAATGCCGATACATCCAAAGCGGCCAATACACAGGACACGTATCAAAAAAAGCTCCAAGCAAAGAAACCCGCCGTCTACCCTCGACGTACAGGATTAGAAACACTCCCAAGGATCCTTCAAGCATCAAATTATTTCACAGTAGAAGATATTCCTCCATGGGATGTCTACAGCTCCAAAACACAAGGCTGTAATAAAGCAACAACGAGTGCAAGAGGAGAGGATCGATCAACCTTCCCCGCTCAACAAACAAGAATGTACCCAACGTAGTGTGGAAGGGAAGAGCCCAACCCCTCCGATGACCTCGACAAAGTTGTCCCAATATGCCGGTGCTCTGTCTTCGCGCCCACCATGGATAAGGCATCGGAGGTGAGCAATTTGTTAAAAGAAAAGGATCAAGCGATCGCGTTTACTACAAACACAAAGCTATGCTGGAGGCACGAAACAGTAAAGCGCATCTCGAGCTGATCTCACTTTAAAGAATCACTCGCGAGGCGTTAGCAAATTGAAAGCAATGAATGAACATGGTAAACCAAAGATGAGCAAATCGCTCGACCACGTACCAAGTAGAGAAGTTTCAAGAGTCTTCCCCAACCTCGGCCACTTTCAAAGTAGAAGAAGCAATTCCGTATTAATAAAGCACCTACAAGTATCAAATAAGATTGTTGTGTCATATGAAATTGCCCAAGTTGAACCTCTCGTGGTGACATAACAACATCTATAATAAACAAATCACTGGGCTGCCGTGCAAGACTTAGAGCAAGCCAGATGAGACTTTAACAGTATTTTCTTACTTGCGTAACACCAATGAAGGACATGCAAGAAACTTGCCTCAAAATCTTAGAATCCCATAAAGAAATTCTATTCATGGAATGGCAAATCCCAATCGATGAAAGCAGAGAGAGAGGTTTCTAGATGCGTATTATCTACGTAACAATTTGATTGATTTGGATTAATAATACTCTCTATTTGTCTCACATGATCTCTCACTGCACACTGTGTAAATTATTACTCACCCAAGACATTGGAACAATCATGTTAAGTCAAGAGCTAAAGGAATGAAATTGATCACGTGAATTACAAGTTTAACTTGGGACACCTATCGTTGTTCCTAGTAAAACCACACGAAACCTAAAGCCGCCCTCAAATGCTTAATCGGATGCACCGGGTGTATCATTCCCCGATATACACGATGCCACCCATAGCTCGCTCAAATCAATTCTCGTCTCACTCGCTCAAGAAGTGGAACCACGCTAGCAATATGCCAACTCAGACAAAAGCAAAGACGCTCGAATGATGAATCATGCCGCCGATTACCAGTATTAAGCCGTAGATGATAGGTTCAAGATCGAGGTTATACCAATTTAGTAGCCTTTTAATTTTGTAGTTTGTTAGTTTAATTTAGTATTTATAGACCCTTTCATGTATTTAGAAAGGGTCGTAAGTTTTTAGTAGACATGATCGAAACCTCGAAGTTGCACTCACCGTACTCGTGCATATTTTTTATGAACCGGACTCAATTTTTCCAAATTTCCTGATAACGAAGCTTTTATGTGGATGTGCACCATCGCCTTTATTTAAAATTATTTCTCGAGCCGAAGAAGGTGAATTCAAATTGCGATCGACGTTGGGAAAGATTTGCACTTTCATATGGTACTATTATCTATCGTCTCGAATTCATTCTTTTTATGTAAATTGTTATTTGATTACTCTTGCTATTATTGAGTCTAAGAATGTGTTTTAACAAATAGCTTCTTATACTTTCCACTATTGGATGTTTACGCTTGCATATTCTTTTAATCATTCATGTATCAAGAATATAAAAAGATAAGTGTAACACTGTTTTATCAATTACTTCGTTCAACCAATTGAACGAAGCAATTATTATTTAAATGAATCTCTTTGTTTATCGAATAGTGTCATCTATATGCCTATCGACAAACACAGATCACCAAACGTTGCACCTTTTAAGGATAGAAGCTTCGGGATAAAAATAGCTCGTTTACATTTTCTACTTATAGATTAAGTACTCCATTCATTATCACTTATTAGAAAACCAATCATTCATCCACCCCTTTTTATCTCATTACTCGTAAAACCGGTCCCATTATATCCAACAGTGAGCCACCATCCCAAATCTAGAAGGAGTTGGTCTCAAGGTCCGCACCGGGTGGTTATCCCCCAATGTTGATGAAACGCATTTTTGGGGCATCAACAGTATACATCCGCTAAAAACAAGGATCTCTCGACTGCGAGATGAAAATCGTGCTCCACACCCACACAAGTCAAGTACACAACCGCACGTGAAAGATTGCAGCCTTGTCTCGAGGAGAAAATGTCAAAATTGTCTTTCCCAAACCCGCACGTGTGCATGAGAGGACAAAAACTAAGCAATAACATTGCAATGTAGGTTTATGAATGTAAACCACCGTGAAGTAGGTGGTACAAAGTAAGCTAACCTATTAAAGCAAACACTTAGGGTATAAGTTTTGTGTGCATGATTTCTGCCAACGACATTCTCGCAAGACGCCATAAATTCCGGTGAGTGTTTTTCCGACACTCGTACAATCTCAAGTGATGTGATTGGAATTAAAAATCCTTGTGAAAGCATAAAATGAGGAATGCATATCAAGAGAGAGAGAACAGATCCCCACACACACCGTGGAAAGTCTTGCCATTTCTTTCGTAATCATAAACTTTTCCCTCCAATAACACGCACTCTTGGAGACTTTGTCCACTTCCGAGCCCCATCCAAAGCTGAAACTTTATTTTTGGAATAGCTTGCTCGAGGAGAATACATGTTCTCTTTGTTGTTTCGCTCGTAAGTACTTATTGTGGATAAAACCTCAAACCCTTTGAGTTGGCCTTTTCATCTCTTTTGTGATGACTTTTCTTTTCTAGAAGAGCTTCGAGGAGGACAATTTCGCCGGTGTTGCCGTATGTTTGGTTATTCATGATCTTTGTCACTTTTGAGATGACATATAGCGTCCTTTTTAAGGGTTTTCCCTCGACATGCGAAGTTTGAAGGTTTTTGGACAAATGATGAGTTGCTCCCAAAGAAGGAAGGTTTTGCAAAAGGACTTCCACCGCACTAGGACGACATTACCAAAAACCGAGACAACATGGTGTAAAGCATTTCTTAGCAAAGAAGACACCAATTTTTGGGCTTCTTTGGGTGATCAAAATCCCCATTCTTTGGTACCCACCATGAAAAAATTTATGTTGAATTCTACATCATACCATCAACAATACGATATTTCAATCCACTCGCCGCACACTCATTCGCTATTCCATTTGTTGCCTCCTCCCCGTGAGGTCTTCTCGCTTGCAATATTATTTACATTGTTTGCAACCCTCAAGATGTCTTTGTTTCCTGTTGGGAAATTTCTCACGTAAAATCTCGCGCATGGGTCCGTTTTTATGAATGAATATTTGAGCAAGGAAGCTTTGTTTGATGGGTTCTTCTCTGGGTTTTTCTATGGTGGGACGTTTGCAGAGAGAGAGATCCGAATAGGGTTTCTTACCCTAAGAGGGACTTGCAAGTCGATTGTGTGGGTTGGGTTAAAATGCTTGGCCTTTTCCTCAGGTTGCTCTCCTCATCTCATGGAAGAGAACGCCTTGTAATCGTGTGCAGAAGTGCAATTTCATCCTCACCGCATTTTGTGCCATGAGTTTCCTTAAATGGGCTCCTTTTATTCTCGGCCTTTTACGTCATTGTCACGGTTACAACGCTTGCAATAGATTTGCCATTCTTCAAGGTGTTCTTCCCTTGAACTCTATGATTATTGGGGATTTCATTTCTAGTCGGGAAATCTTTTTCTCTTGCGAGGTGAGTTGAAGGATGATCGTGAAGTTTTTTGTAGTTTGCTTAACCAACAGATTTTGATGACCTAGTATTTCTAGCCGTCCCTACCAATGCCTAACAACTCCTCCCTATTTTCCTGAGCTCTGGAGAAAGGGCCATTATTCCTCTTGACCTTTATATCATCAATATAGAAACCCAATGATTCGATCTCTTGCATTGACATAAACCCGTAAAGCATGCATAGAAAATCAAGCAAAAAGCAATTCCACCGCAGTAAATGAGACATCTTAGAAGAAAATCAAAACTAGTGAATATGACAAAGCTAGTCCACTTTGTAACAAAAACGTCTAAGAGTATTATCATACATACCAATTTCAAGACAAGGGACTTTGTTACAAATCAATTACTATGGTCGGTTTTCTTTGGTGTGATTTTCGCAAGCAAAAACCCTTTTTTCAGATACAGTAGCGTTGATAATATAAATGGACATAAAAAGAGCTTCACTTCAATGTGGAAATGAAAATAATGGGCACTGGCGCTAGATCCAAAATAATCAATATCTTACCCGTCGAAGTGAAGATCCGGGTGGGAAAGAGTACCCCTATCTCTCTATTTCAATCCGAGAGCTACTTATTTGCCGATAAAAAACACAGGGAGATGACCAAAACAAAGTGATATGTTTTGGGTTGTCGGTATAAAAGCAATGGGAGATGACCAAAACAAAGTGATGTGTTTTGGGCAAGAGAAATGTTATTTTAACTAGTAAAAAGGTCTAAAATTTAAACGAAAAATGAATACTCCCTCCCTCCATTTTTCCAACCATAATTTTTAATATTATGCCCTCCAAATATAATTTTAATATCATACCCATTGTTGTTTTGATGGATGTTGAGTGCACTCAATGATTCCTCGTAAGTTCAACAATTGATTTAAAGGAAGCTTCAAAAATCATTTCAATTTCATTCTAATAAATTTATTTTAAAAACATTATCAGTATGAACCACATAATGAGTGGTTCAAAGGTGTCGGCCTTAAAATTTTTATGTGATTTATCAAAAAGAGTCTTTAAAGAAATTAATTAATTAATTATTAAAATAAAATTGAGATAAAATAGTAAATTCATGTGATTTATCTAGAAGAGTTTTTAAAGAAATTAATTAATTAATTATTAAAAATAAAATTGAGATAAAATAGTAAATTTAGGAGAGGTTTTTTCTGTTCGAGGTTTTTTCAACCCATGGTTTTGCTCATGGTATTCCACATTGCCAACAAGGGGGAATTACCTCTGATTGTAGGTCCCAATCTAGACCTCCTATTGTTTGGAATGGCTAATCCCTAAATCGGTTTTTAAGGACCGTTATAAGGGTTAGGGAATAATGAGTTAGTGGTTAAGGGATTAGGGATTAGGGGCTTAGAGGTTAGGGGAATAGAGGGTTAGGGGTTAGAGGAATAATGAGTTAGTGGTTAAGGGTTTAGGGATTGGGGACTTAGGGGTTAGGGGATTTAGGCGCATTTAGGGGTTAGGGATATAATGAGTTATAGTGGTTAAGTGATTAAGGATTGGGGTTAGGGGAATAATGAGTTAGTGGTTAAGGGGTTAGGGTGGGGAATAATGAGTTAGTGGTTAAGGGATTAGGGATTTGGGACTTAGGGATTAGGGGATTTAGGCATACGCTAGGAGTTAAGTGAATAATGATTTAGTGGTTAGGGGATTAGCGATTAGGGGTTAAGGGATTTAACAGCTTAAGGATTTTATGGGTTAGGGGTCGGGGGTAAATGCATTATGGGTTAAGCATTAACGTTTAGGGTTTAGGGGTTAAGGGGTTAGGGGTTTAGGTGTTAGTGGTTTTAGGGGTTTAAGGGTTTAGATTTTTTAGGTTTAGGGTGTTAAATGGGTTAGGGTTTTATGGGTTTAGGGGGATAAATGGGTTAGGGGTTGGGAATTAGGATTTAAGTGTTTAAAGGTTTAGGTTTAGGGGTTAAATGCGTTAGGGTTTAACGGTGATAGGGAGGGTTAAATGGGTTAGGGGTTGGGAATTAGGGGTTAAGGGTTGAGGGGTTAGATGTTTAAGGTTTAGGGGTTAAATGGGTTAAACGAATAGGTTTAGGGTATTTAGCAAAGCTAAGGGTTTTAGGGTTATGTGTTGTTATGGGTTAATGTTAGGGTTTAGGGGTTAAATGGGTTAGGGTTTTAGGGGTTTAGGTGTTAAATGGGTTAGGGTTGGGAATTAGGGTTTAAGGGGTTAGGGGTTAGAAGTTAATGGTTAGAGGTTTAGGGTTTATGGGGTTGAAATGGGTTAGTGGTTTAGAGGTTTGTATATGGTTAGGGGGATTTTCAGCGCTTAATTATTTTAGGGTTAGAGGTTAGGGGGTTAAGGGGTTAGAGGTTTAGGCTTTAGGGGGTTAAATGGGTTAAGGGTTTTGAGGTTTTGGGGTTAGGGGATTTCGTGCAGCTAAGGATTTTAGAGGTTAAGGGTTAGGTGTTAATGGGGGTTAGGGTTTTTAGGGGGTAAATGGGTTATGGGTCTGGAATTAGAGATTAAGGGGTTAGGGGTTAAGGGTTTAGGGGGTTAAATGGGTTAGGGGTTAAGGGTTTAGGGGTTAGGGGTTAAGTTTTCGCAGGTTTAAGGTTTAGGGGTTAAATGGGTTAGGGGTTTAGGGTTTAAATGGGTTAGGGTTTTAGGGGTATATGGGTTAAATGGGTTAGGGTTTAGAGGTGTTTGGGGCGTTAAATGGGCTAGGGGTTTAAGGGTTTAGAGGTTTAGGGTTTAGGGGGTTAAATGTAGGGTTATGGGGTTTAGGGGCATAGGGGTTAAATGGGTTAGGGGGTTGGTATTCAAGGTTTAATGGGGTTATAGAGTTAAATGGGTTATGGGTTTGGAATTAGGGTTTAAGGGGTTAGAAGTAAAGGGGTTAGAGGTTTAGGGTTTAGGGGTTAAATGGGTTAGGGCTTCCGTTTAGAGGTTTAGGGTGTTAGGGGATTTAGCAGCTAAGGTTTTTAGGGGTTATGGTTCGAGGTTAATGGGGTTATGGTTTAGGGGGTTAAATGGGTTAGGGTTTTAGAGGTTTAGGGGGTTAAATTGGTTAGGGGGTTGGGAATTAGGTTTAAGGGGTTAGCGTTAAGGGTTTAGAGGTTTAGGGATTAGGGGGTTAAATGAGTTAGGGGTTTAGAGTGTTGGGTCCGAATTGAGGTACGTTTTAACCCTATAATAACTTCAAATTATGTCACAATTTGGGAAATTCTTCCTAATCCGAACAATAAAGAATTAAAAGATTTATGAAAACTAGATCAATAGTGCTAACGACAAAAAGAATGTTTTTATAATGAAAAAATTGACTTATTGTATCTCCGTATGCAGGAGAGGCGTAGTAGATGAACCAATCGGTGAAACGGAAAGACAACTCGCGTACGAAAACGTATGGGATCTCAAGCAACTCCCGTGAAGCCGACAAAAGCGCGATACAAATGGATTTGAGCTCCAGAACTCAAACGACAGCCCATGCGCAGCAGTCGTCGTTTGAAGCATACTTCTCATTGCGTGAAATTTCCTTTAAAAAGGATCAGGGATGAACTAGATGGGGAGTCGTATTTATTTGAGAATTTTCCCTATGTAATCAATGCATCAAGATAGAGCCGTCATATTGTATTGTTGCATTATCCTTTGAGTTTTGATGTTTTTAACAATTACCTTTTGAGGTTCTCGTCGCGTTAGAACTTCTAGTGGTCCGGGCCCAACCTCCGGGAGTCTCCCGCACTAACGCTCGCGTTGTGCGTTAGTTTCGTAATCCATGTTTAGTCATCTCGATGCGGTTGTAACATACTTCTACTTAATAAAGTTACAAAGCTTGTTCGTTCTTCAAAATAGTTTAGTATCCGTATTTCTTGATTTAGAATAATCACATTTCGTATTTTCCGGCTTATAATAATACTTCATCACCAATAGATGCTTTTAGTTATTTTCATTGCTTCTGCAATCGATTTACAAATCGCAAGATAGTTATTACTCGATGCTACTTATCTTTGTGGATTACATTGTTCGTCAACATTTCGTAAAGCCTCCAATTTTTTATTAATGCCACTAAGTTAGTTTACCAAGAGAATTCCATTGCAAAATATTATAAGTGAGTGTTGTACAATGCATTTACGTTACTTCGCTTAGATCTGTTGTTTAATTCATTTAAGATTGTCATTCAGCTTCATTTGGATTGCTTCATTTAAGACTCGTTGTTCAATTCATTTAAGATTGTTGTTCAATTCGTTTATGATTTTTGTTCAATTCGAATAATATTGTTGTTCAATTCACTTAGAATGTTGTTCAATTCATTCGTATTGATCTAGATCAATTCATTTAGATTGTTGTTCAATTTATTAAGTTGTTGCTCAAACCACCATCCTCGTTGTCCAATCATAGGCTTTGCGGAATAACCCGACCCATAACCTACCAATCATTCCTCGCTAAGATGATTGAATTTAGGAGGCTAGATAATCCTTTCTCAACATAGAGTATCTATCAGCCGATATCACTTGCATATATTGTGCCAACACTCGTTGAAATAAGAAGACTTACCCCCGAAGTTGATAATTAAATGAAGAGTACTAGGGTTGCCTATAATAAGCCACCTATGAAAACCCCCAACATTTTTTGGCACCATTTGTCGTGGAGAGTGTTAAGAGTGATATCCTTTATTCACCTTTCTCTATTGTCGTGAGGAATTGGGTATTAAAAAACGCGAGGTAAGAACTCGCGTACCGATAAGAAAAATGCTTGCTCTATAGCCCGCTTCTCAAACAAAGTTGTTCGAGAGACCAGCAGAGTAGGTACTCTTGTTTTATGACTAGGGAAGAAAATGGTAGAAACAATTTGAACTCGACTCTCAAAAATTCTCACAATCCCAAGGACCTGTGATCCTTGGAAGGGCAACATATATAGACGAAATCATTAAGAGAGCTTAATCTAGGCATCCATAGGACCTAGAACTATTTCCATTCAAAACCATATCACATTCCCTCAAGCCGTAGCCTCACCATCTATGGCCCACGCCGAGATTCACAAAGGTAAACGAAGGAGTTGAGAAAAAGCCTTCAAACCGCCAATCATATAGGCACCGACCCTTCGAGAGAGGGAGGTTCTTACAATTTACAAGAAGGGGAAGGAGAAACTAGTGGCATAATTCAAATAGAAGCTCCAAAGCCTAAATCACCTAAAAGAGTATTCGAGATAGAGGTACTTACGATCCCGGTACCGTGGAAGCGTTGTAAAACCTCCTCCACATTCGCCTCCTAGGACCCCCCGAATCACTCCTCCGAACAAGAAATCCCCCGAAGATTTCCGGCACCTCTTCGACCAAATGGAAAATAATCAAAATCAAAATCGAGATGCGTACATCAACATTTGAATACCCCCATTCTTGATCATGCGTCGCAAACGCCCCTATGAAATCCATTCCCTTTCACGACATTCCCACCTTCCATGGTTAGACTACGAAAGATCCCGATGCATTCCTATTTTAATTTGATGTCTTATGTAGGGGGTATGACTACACCACTAATCCTCGAAGCTAGAACTATTTCCTTCTACCTTAAAAGGAATAGCACTATGTTGGTTCATGGGACTAGGTGGGGGAACCATCAATAATTGGGACGAAATGAAGAACATTTTTTCTTAACAAATATCAAGACTATCGTCTGACCCGAGACCTAAAAATGAAATCTTTAATATGTCTACAAAAGACAACGAAACATTAGAAGAGTACGTAGAAATATTTCAATACAATTTACAAAGGTCCCCACATACCACGCTATCCAAGGACATTTTAAAAGCCATGATGCTTAAAGGAATGAAGGAAGAATGGGTTGAGATGCTTAACATAATGGGGAAGGGAGATATTTACCGAGAAGAATATGATGAGATTATTTCCCCTATGTATTAGATTCTCTCGGTAGCACACGCAATAGGCCAATTGGGTGTGACTCTATGAAAAAATATCTTAAGGCAGTACCAATGGCAATGTAACTAGAGCGTATTTGGAAATCTATTAGAAAATTTCAAAACCGACATCCCGGGTACCTTGAAAAACACAACTTGATGCTTTACAAGCCAAGCAAAAACAAGCGATAGCGAGGACAAAACATGGCCATCTTTTTGCCCACGATGTCAAAAAGCACAACACGAGAGAATGTCCTTTAGACATGGTTCAAACTTGTGCCATCTACACTAAGGATCATACCACGAACCAATGTCCTTCACTTCCCGTGTTGAAAAGCAAAGCTTTTACAAGGAAGCAGAGGAAGAGACCTGAACTCGACTACTTGATGAATTAACGTCGTCAATGGCAAGCACGCACCAAGTATGCCACAAGAACTGCCCTCAATTCTTTTCTTCGCCACAGCCTTAACCAAAGAAACTCTACAGCAACTTGCAGTACTCAAAACCCCTTCTCTACTTGGCCAAACTAGTTGTTTGCTATGCCACCTCGGCCTACACAACCTTCATCGGGGAGTAATTGGCCGAACTTCTCCTTGTTCTCCCCTCTTATTGGCCAAAATGTTCCATATCAAGCCCGATGGCCAAACCCTCCTCCTCAAAAAACACTAATTGGAATTGGCAGCGACCCTTGGGGATTACCAACCTACCAATGGGGGGCGGGAACTCAAAATCAACCTACGTTTCCATCTCCCTACCCAGTCAGAGATAAACTAGCAACTCTCGCCATACACCCTCAATTACCAACCCCCAACCCAATCCTAATCCCAACAATGACCGGTTCAATTAATCCGGATAATAGAAAATCCAAATTATGGCATTGAATAGAAACAATGCAACGAACTAAATCTAAGACCAAGACGTACTATTTTACCTATAGAAGCCACAACTCCACCTCCATCCCGAATCTGAGACTTCAAACTAAACCTAACTAGACAAATATAACGTAGAAAGAGGTTGGACTGCCAGGGGACCTCGAAGAACTTAGGATGTCTCCGCCCCCATTCCCGAAGAGATTAACTCGCCCGTACCGACAACTTCTCCAAAATTTGACATCTTGGGGGAATTGAGAAACCTCTCAGTATTAAAAATTTCTTCTTCTCACATGCCATCCAAGACATTCCTATATATGCAAGGATGATTAAAGAACTATGTGGGGAAAAAAGAAAATAAAAAAAACAAAGGTTGCACCCACCGTTCATGTGGTAGGGGCACTATCTAATTTGTTACCGGGTAAGGAGCCATCCATGAAATATGAAGACCCAAGAATTCCCATCATGATCTGCAAATCTCCGGCCACTCATTTCCAAACACATTGGTCGACCTAGGAGCATGCCTTTAACATCCTAACTATCGTGGCCTACGAAAACTCGGGCATATATCAGCTTTAGAACCTACAGACCACACCGCTAGAACTCAGTCGAAAGGGTTGTTATCAAACCGGAGGGAATAGTGCGGACATACCCGATCTCTCGTGGACTCATTGGAATATCCACCGATTTTTTAGTTATTAATCCAAAGAACAAGATGGACAGGGCATCCATTGATCCTTGGGCGACCTTTAGCGGCCACAACAGATGCTTACATACGTTGTTGAATAGGCAACATGACTATCACTAGAGGGGATTCGTAAAAAATATTATCATTTATCCACCTCGCAAAACCAAGTGTACCCTACCGTAAAAATTCACAAACATCCATGTACATACTGGGAGCAAAAAATTCGTCCACCCCTCGACACTAGTAGAAGCTCTTGACTTTAAGGATCAAACTTAAGACGACGTAATCAATAATTTCACGAGTCAACAACCATCCGGAAATTTAAAATGTCAAATGTTGAAAACTAGTCCTTGAAAATGAAGATGAAGAGGATCCCGTAGCAAACCTCGAGGATCATGGATATTTCCACAACCACTATACGTAACAAGATATCTATTGAGGTTGAGCCAGGGAAAGGTTATGAATATTAATGGCAATTTGGATGATGACCAAAAGTAGAAGCTCATAAACGTCCCGCTGAAGTATCAAGGGGCATTTTCTTGGGATTACCCGTGACATGAAGGGTTTATACCGTAGCTATGCACCCACCACATCTATACGGATAAGGAAGCACATCCCAATAGAAAACTCTCAACAAAGGCTAAAACCGCACTTAAAATATGTTGTAAAGGAGGAGCTGCAAACGCTATTAGATGTAAATTTTATTTATCCTATTTCAGACGACAAATGGATCTCCCTCTCGGTAGTCATCCCTAAAAAGAATGGGAAATGGAGAATCTACGTAGATTACGAGAATTAAATAAAGCAACGCAGAAAAGACCATTTCCCCCTTCCATTCATTGACCAAGTCCTGGATACATTTGTAGGGAAACGGTTCTTTTCCTTCCTCGACGGGTTCAAATGGTTACAATCAAATCTAAATATCTCCCGAAGATCAGGGATAAGACAACCTTTACCTACCCATGGGGTAATTTTTTCTTACAAAGTTCTACCATTTGGGTTATGCAATGCCCCAACCACATTTCAGAGGGCCATAATCAACATTTTCTCGACTTAATAAAAGAGGGACCGAAATCTATATGGATGATTTCACACCATACGGAAAAGACTTTGATCAAGCTCTATAAATGCTAGAAAATATGTTAGAATGATGTATTGCTACTAGGTTATGTCTAAGCAATGAAAAAATTCAACATGATGATGAATGCAGAGGGTGATCTTAGGTCACTACATTTCTACAGCTGGAATATAGGTAGATCCGACTCAAGATAGAGGTAATCCTTCTATTAGCCACACCTTGTACACAGTACAGGTACGCAGCTTTTCAGGGATATGTAGGATATTATCACGAATTTATAAAGAATTTCTCACAAATAGCCACACCTTTGTATGCATTAACTAGAAATGTTGAATTCCATTGGACCGACAAATGTGACACCGCTTTTGTAGATTTGAAGAGACCGGGTCTCAACGAGCACCAATCCCGTGAGGTCCTAACTAGAAAAATTCCCTTTTCACATCTCTTCGGATGCATCTGATACAACAATAGGAGCAAGATTTTGGCCAAGAAGAAGACATAAAACCTTATGTTATTTATTATATCATAAAAAACCTTACTCCAACCGAATTAAATTATACCGTGACCGAAAAGGAGGTCCCGCTCGTCATTTATGCTATTAATAAATTCAAACACTATATAACCGATTATCAAGTGTTCTCCGTATATTGATCACTCGACATTAGATATCTAGCCAATAAACCAACCACGAATGGGAGAATAACTCGTTGGTTGTTGTTGTTGCAGAATTCGACATAACAATCAAAGATCGTCCAGAAAAGAAAATGTAGTCACAGCACTTTCTCGTCCAAGTTTCCAAAGTTGAAGGACACCCTAGTAGTTGATGATCGGTCCCCCGACGAACACCGTTTTGTTTGAAGCGGTAAAAACACCATGGTATGCAGATGTGGCAAATTATCTCGGCATAGGGGAAGCTACCCTAGACACTTAACATCAAGAGAATGGAAATTGATTGTACAAATGAGCTACAAGATTCTCTTAGATTGGAGGATACCTATTCCATACAAAGGCCAACATAAACATACGTAGCATGCATAAGAGAAGATGAAATCTACGACATCTTACGAACTCCGTCACAATGAACCTCGTGGTGGCCATTTCGCGTAACGCGGAACTAGACATAAAGTGCTACAATTAGGGTAATTGGCCTACGATTTTCAAAGACACAAAAAAATATGTCCAGGCTCGTGATAGCCGCCAAAGGATGGGCCACCTGCCAAGCTCGAGATGAAATTCCGCCGCAACCACAATTGGTGGTAGAACCATTTGAACTATGGGAGCCGGATTTCATTGGACCATTTAACTCGCCATCAAACCAAAAAGTCTCGCATGCTAGCTGCCGCAGATTATGTAACCAAATGGGTAGAAGGAGTGGCCTTGTCAAGAGCCACAAAAGAATCGGTGATTAATTTTCTTTTTCGAGCTATTCGTGCAATACGGGTTGCCACGAGAAGTGATAACCGATGGAGGGGCACAATTCATAGGCAATAAAATCACAACCACCTTAATAAATCACCATATCATCCACAGAGTTACGTCTCCTTACCACCCGCAGAAAATGGGTAAGTCGAAAGCACCAACAAGGTCCCTGGGAGGCAATCCTTACCAAAACGATAGCAACACATCGCCGAAACCGGGCCAAGAGACTACCGAAGCCCTATGGGCTTATCGTACAACATGGCGAAACACCACCGGATATTCACCATATTAGCTAGTATTTGGGAGAGAACCTATCTTCCCTATTGAATTCGAAATCAAAACTATGAGAATAGCCCAGGAAGTGGGGTCGAACTTAACGGAAGCTCAAGCTAGAAGACTCCAACAAATAAACGAACTAGACGAAATACGACTACTAGCCCCGCAACACACAACGATCATCCAACAACAGAGAGCTAAGTGGAAAGACAACCTTATAAAGTAGAAGGTATTTCAAAAAGGAGATTGGGCACTCATCAATGACTCCAAATTCCAAGATTTTCTAGGAAAACTACAAACAAGGTGGCTTGGTCCATATGAGATTTAGGAAGTACATATCAATGGCACACTCACCTTTACCACCATAGATGGGTTTGGTTCAACATTTTGAGTTAACGAACACAAGTACGCCTTTATCACAAGCCTCTCACGAAAGAATCTTTTTGTCAACAAGTACGAAACGATCCCACCATCCAAGTTGTGGCACAAGGGGGTGGCGACCCCACAAACTCAAGTACACGAGAGGTTTGCCCAAGCATCATTTGTAAATAATGTATATAAATGTCATATTTTGATGTGCATTCTTCATACTTGTAATTTTTTCTTTTCTTCTTTCCTCATCCTCTTGTGAATTGCATTCTTATTCTTGTTGATGTTCAAGCTTTGAACTACTCGTTGTTCAATATTCGAACAACTCGTTGTTCTATCAGATTGAACAACCATATTTTGGTGTTTTATTTTTTGCTATTCAATCTTTGGATGATCGTTGTTCAATTCTTGAATGGCCGTTGTTCCATCGGATTGAACAACCATATTTTGGTGTTTTATTTTTTCTTTCGGTTGTTCAATTCTTGAACAACTCGTTGTTCCATCGGATTGAACAGCACCATATTTTGGTCTTTTATTTTTTCTTGATGTTCAATCCTTGAACGACTATTGTTCAATCCTTGAACGCCCGTTGTTCCATCGAATTGAACAACCATATTTTGGTGTTTTATTTTTCTTTTTGTTCAATCCTTGAACGGCTGTTGTTCAATTCTTGAACGGATGTTGTTCCATCAGATTGAACGGCCATATTTTGGTGTTTTATTTTTCATTCTATTCAATCCTTGAACGGCTTTTTGTTCAATTATTGAACAAAGTTCGATGTTCCATCAAATTGAACAACCATATTTTGGTGTCTTATTTTTTCTTGTTGTTTAATCCTTGAACAACCGTTATTCAATTCATGAACAAATTTGTTGTTCCATCGGATTGAACAACCATGTTTGGTGTTCTTATTTTTTCTTTTTGTTAAATCCTTGAATGGTTGTTGTTCAATTCTTTGAACAACCGTTGTTCCACTCGGATTCAACAAATTTCGTGTTTGGTGTTCTTATTTTTCCCTGTTGTTCAATCCTTGAATGTTTTTTGTTCAATCTTCAAATGACCGATGTTCAATCGTATTGAATGCAAAGAACATTTTTGCATTCCTATTTTTTCTTGTTGTTCAATCCTTGAATGGTTGCTATCCAATATTTGAAAAGTTGCAGCTTGATCGGATTGAATGCACCATGTTTTTGAGTCTTTATTATTCTCGTTGTTTAATACCCGAACGGCTATTGTTCCATCGCATTAAACAACCAAGTTTTGCATTTTTTCCCTCGTTGTTCAAATTAAATAACCTTGTTTTTTTCATCTCATTATTCCCTTTGTCCACCTAAAAGCATATTTGATCAAGAAATGGTAGTTGAAGAAGAAAGGGAAATGGTAAATTACAAATATGATGACTCCTTGGAACTATAATCCTTAAAAAGGAAAGCCGACAATGTGCATACATGAAATGAAAGGCTAAGTCATCCCCGCTCAAATATTTTATCATACAATATATGCCCTTATCATGGTATATCTTTCTCGCACTATTCGAGTAATATTTCCCTCCAAATGAAGGAATGAGAATAAAGGGTATTAATTGTATTGGAATTATTTCACTTATTTCACCACCCCTAACTCTTAAGAAGTTAATGAGCCCCCCCCTTTATATATAAAGAGCAACTATTATGTGTTCATGCAAATATTTAAGAGGATAGGGGGTCTCATCATGAGCAAACCTACCATGATCATAGGGATTTAACAAGTGACATGCCCACAATGGCTACCACACCAGGGTAATGACCTTCTCATCTATTTTGAAGGACAGGAGGTCTCATCACAAGCCGGCCTAATCATTCTGTTAAAATCTTAGTGAATGGCACTATGACTATCTCGACTATCACACCGAAAGACACAGTGACCTCCTTATAAATCAATATGTTATGATTAAAAAAAGAAGTATTGTGCTCACATGCAAATTTTCAAGAGAGGATAGGGGGTCTCATCACGAGCCAAGCATACCACGTTCATAAGAGCTTAGCAAATGACATGCCCACAATGGCCACCACGCCGTGGTAATGACCTTCTTAGCTACTTGAAGGACAGAGGTCTCATCACGAGCCGACCCCGATCACTTTGCTACAACTCCGGTGAGTGGCACTATGGTTATCTCGCTACCATACCAACATAGTGATCTCTCCACAAAATGGGCAGTAATAACTATTTTTTACATAAGGATCCCGGCTCATTCTTTCGAGTTAAAATAGAAACCCTCGTCGAGGCTATGAATGCACCGTCGGCGCAGTGGCTCTACTTGTGGTATGAAAGTATGCTTCATCAATAACCATTTACTTTTATATACACCTTATTTTCTATTCTTCTTCCATAAGCTATTACTCGAATTACCGAGAACTATAATCTGCCACAGGGAATAACTAACAGAGATATGCTTACACATTTGAATCCCGGAATGACAACACCAATCATTACCCGACTCAGCCTTGCTTCCATCATAAATTTTCATTAAAGAAGGAAATCATATCGTAATAATGGTTATACTATTCTCTTTCCCTTTTTCGGTCACTTCCGCACAAGATGCAATTATGAAATTTTTTTTCCAAAATTGACCTTTACATCGCATATGATAGTAATTACTCAACCACCCGAAGATCGACTCGCTCCTTCACATACAGGGTCATTATTACCAAATGCCGACATTCCCCCGTTTGCATTCATGATTGGCCGAATCTCTCTTGTACTTGAGGGTGTGGGCGCCCTTTCTTCGATGGAGGGGTGTAATTGATCTTAAATTGGCAAGCATGCAAAATCTTGGCACAAATCCCGTTAGACACATCGATAAGACCGCAGGAACACTATAATTAAGGCATGAAGTTACTCGTGTAGAACCACAATTTCTCTCTTGCTTGCATATAGCCTTTAGTCGAAACAACGAGCCGAGGAAGAATACAATCGGAGGAAGAAATCATATCGGATATGGGGAGGAAATTCCCTTCGAAACGAGCTCGTAAACTTTCCAATTTCGGATACGCCTAGTGCCATCCTCCGACAAGCCTATTGGCCGACATATGTACACCGATTACAAGGATCCGATACGGAAATTGCAATTGAGTTTCTACAAAATATTCAAGAAGTTCAAACTAGAATTAAGGGTCGAATTATACCAATCACGGAAGGGATTATTGTTGAAGTCTCCCGGAATTATAGCAAAAGGAGAAAGATGGATAGAGAAACATCTCCTCCTACGAGAGGCCGTAGCAAGTATATTAGGATCCGGAGGAATCATTGGAACGAAAAAAGGAGAGGAATTAATTCTACCTCTCTACACCAGCCCATGGCAGGGAACCGACGACATTCATCCAAAATTTCATTACATGTGACGGACGTCGGGCCACGGTAAAACCTCGTCGACTCAAACTCTTAGCCGTACTTAAGCAAAAGATTTTATTTAATCTTCCTTCCTTCTTAAATTCCATATTGCATGATATCGTTGTTCGATTAAGAAAAGCCAAAAAATCCCCAAGAAGTAGTCAGTCATCACAGGGTTAATTAAACTAGTCATCATCCATGAGTTGGACAAGCAAAGCAGATCGCTCGGGAAAATTTTGTCAACCCCGATGCACAAGAACCGAAATAAATCCCGAAAAAAATCGAAATTGAGCCCCCGGGGGTAAATACACCAAGAAGAAAAAGGACTCGAACCGCAACCTCGCAGCCAAGCAGGGAAAAAAATGGTCCAAAACACCGTAAGGAACCTTGGACTTCATAGAAGAGCGTGGCCACCCCACCCTCAAAGTGCACCCTTACAAGACTTCGAGGAAGAAATGGCTCGAGTCCTAGAATAATTGAGGAAAGAATACAAATCCGAAAACCTATCGGGAGCAGAAGAACAAGAGCAACCCATAGACAAGTCCGCCACCGCCGTAGTTCCCGGGTCACACCGAAGTCCTACCCCGACCAAGAGGAACTACGAGACAACGAGACTCTGTCCCCTCTTAGGAATTATGAAGTATACAATGAAGGGCAAGAAGAGGAAAGAATGGAATCGGAAAAATCAGTCGAGTGACATGGTCCATGTAGAACAAAGCATAGAAACAGTCCCCTTTGACACCAAGAGGTAGCACTCGCTCCACCCGAGCTGGGACCCCTCATACGGAGGTAAAATCGAAGATCAAATAAAAAAACACCATCACAGTCAACCCCGAGGTTGGAAATACCATTCCCAAAAAATGGGAATACCACTCCTCCACCACCCTGCTGAAATCGGGACAGTGAAAATTTAGATGAAAAGAAAATTAGAAAACTAAAGCAGACCTACGAAAGATTAAAGAAAATGGTGAAATATATAAGGAAACAACTTAAAGAGGAGAGAAGGGCCCGAAAAACCAAAGAGAGAAATCACCACTGCAGAACTCAAATAGAACTAGTCACCGACTTGATAAACATCGTTGAAGCCGAGATGCGGAGAGACTTGGCCGACATTACGAGGGCCGAGGTACAAACCAATTTGGTAGCCACTATAGAGGCCGAGGTGCGAGACCAATTCAATCGATACAAATGAGACTCAGAGTGCTGATCGACCAGCGGTGTACTTCGTGGTCGAAATTCGTACATAACTAAAAAAATACCATTGAAGCTTCTACACAAACCGAGCAGTAAAACTACACAAGAGAAGGAGACCCAAACAAAGGAAGCCCCCTGCCTATACCCCCGGTAGAGAAAGTTGTTTATCGAAATTACACAATGAACTAGTGCAAGCACAAGATAAGGTAGCACGATGTAGGAAGGATGTGGTTCCAAAGCACAAGAATACCAAGCATTACTAAAGAAATTCACGTGACCTCTCCTCTACGAAGACGAAACATTCGCCCAGCCTCGGAGAAGAACATGCAAAGCTAAAAAGGGCACAAGAACAAATGGAGCAAGCTAAGAAAAAAATCACCACGATTTGTTCTCTCGTACAACGATGCACTATCTTGCAGAGCACCGACCACTAATTATGCCTTGTTCTTAATAGAACAATATCTACCGTTGAAAATCAAGGCCATCAGTAGGTGAAAAATATACAACTTTTAGGACTATAGAAGAATTTGTCTATTATCGTAATGGGCAAGATGAACAAGTCCAACGCCTCCTATGTGAACTTTACATGCACAATTTCGTTTTGGAAGAGGACACGAACAGTGAATCCTAGTCCCTTTGTAGGAGATGTCCAGCTCCAAGCCTTCCTCTCATTCTTTAAGAACCAAATCAAGTGGGCCAAGGCCTATAATATATTCCAAAAGAGAGAGCACGACCTAGACTTGTGGGTTAGAGGAGAACCCACCAAACCTCTACAAATCGATTATCCAAGCACAATAACTTTATGCGAAGGCAAGGTGTAAGGACTCGACTGTTCCCATCCATAAGGATATCATAGAAAATGGACAGAGTACTTTGAAGACATTCGCGAAGCAGCCTTGGCCGTAGCTAAACAAAGGTGGATGGCCTCCACGAATAACGTAAAGAATAGGGAACCATTTGGCTACAAGAAATTCAAGGTCGCTACCTCCGCATTCCTTTCATACCGTAATCCGGTCTTTAGCATGGGACCCGCATGGCTAGGATGTAGGTATAGAATCCCTCTCCTCTAGTATCCTCCCCGAGGACTATAATCATAATTATGAGTTACCGTGAGGGGCACACAAACGCCGCTTTCGCAATAATGAGACAAAAATAGGGTTTCTGGAGCATACAAGGAAAAAGGTCTACCCTACCTACTCCTTAACACAGCCTACATCTCAACCATCCGTTTGCATGAGGACATGCAATGAGGTAAGCAGGGGAGTATGTTGGGCCCAAATTGAGGTACGTTTTCACCCTATAATCACTTCAAATTATGTCACAATTTGGGAAATTCTTCCTAATATGAACAATAAAGAATTAAAATATTTATGAAAACTAGAGCAATAGGGCTAACGACAAAAAGAATGTTTTTATAACAGGAAATTGACTTATTGTATCTCCTTATTTAGGAAGGCAGTAGTAGCTGAACCAACGGTAAATGGAAAGACAAGTGACGAGACGCAAACATATGGGATCTCAGTAACTCCCTGAAGTCACTAGAAGGCAGAGAAACATATTTGAGCTCAAGAACTCAAACGACAACACGCGCGTGGTCATCGTTTGAAGAATACTTCCTCACCGCGTGAAATTGCCTTTAAAAAGGATCGGGGATGAACTAGATGGGGGGAGTCGGAGTTAATTCGGAATTTTCCCTTTATAATCAATGCGTTAAGATAGAGCCGTCATATTGTATTTTCGCATTATCCTTTGAGTTTTGATTTTTTGAACAATTACCTTTTCGAGTTCTCATCACGTTAGAACTTCTAGTGGTCCGGGCCCAACCTTTGGGAGTCTCTCGCACTAATGATGTGTTGCGCGTTAGTTACGTAATCCATGTTTAGTCATCTCGATGCGGTTGTAACATACTTCTCTACTAATAAAGTTACGCTTGTTTGTTCTTCATAATAGTTTAGTATCTCGTATTTCTTGATTTAGAATAATCGCATTTCGTATTTTTTTGGCTTATAATAATACTTCATCACCAAGTAGATACTTTTAGTTCCTTTCAATGCTTCTACAATCGATTTACAAATCACAAGATAGTTATTACTCGATGTTGCTTATCTTTGTGGATTACATTGTTCGTCAGCACGACAGTAAAGCGTCCAATTGTTGATTAATGCCACTAAGTTAGTTTACCAAGAGAATTCCATTGCAAAATTATATAAGTGAGTGTTGTACAATGTATTTAGGTTACTTCGCTTAGACTCGTTGTTTAATTCATTTAAGATTGTCATTTAGTTCATTTGGATTACTTCATTTAAGATTGTTGTTCAATTCATTTAAGATTGTTGTTCAATTCGTTTATAATTGATGTTCAATTCGTTTAATATTTCTGTTCAATTAACTTAGACTATTGTTCGATTCATTCGGATTGCTCTAGATCAATTCATTTAGATTTTTGTTCGGCTTTATTAAGTTGTTGCTCAAACCACCTTTCTGTTGTCCAATCATAGACTTGACAGAATAACCGACCATAACCTCCCAATCATTCCTTGTTAAGTTGATTGAATTTAGGAGGCTAGATAATCCTTTCTCAACATAGAGTATCTATCAGTCGATCTCACTTGCATATATTGTGCCAACACTCGTTGAAATAAGAAGACTTACCCCCGGGTTGATAATTAAATGAAGAGTACTAGGGTTGCCTATAATAAGCCACCTTTGTGACCCCCAACATAGAGGTTTATGGGGTTAGGGGATTTAACAGCTTAAGGATTTTAGGGGTTAGGGGTTATTTTCCAAAGTTTACATGATAATTTGGGTCACATTCTCTATGACTTTAATAAGAAATTTCCCCAGTTTTTCTCAACTTTTTTTAATCCCGCCACACGGTGTCCCTCTTGCGATTCCGATGTGGTATGTTGAAATGAATGTGTATTTTTTTCCAAAGTTTTCCTTGCAATTTTACATAATATTAATTTCTATAACATTGGAATTTTCTAAGAATTTTCTAATTATCATTCAAACATGATGTGAATGTTGTATGGGACACAATGGCATAGAAGTATCACTGTTCAAATCTATGAACATTGATCATTGCACCAATACTGTAAGGCATCACAGTGCTCTCCGAATAGTGTGCGAATATTTCTCAACATAACGTTCGAGTCCGGGAAAAGCTTGATTGTCCGGACTCGGATAGATTAAATGAGAAGGCTTCGGGAACTTGAAGTCAAAGGAGGTTACCTTTTCCTTTTCTGTACCACCACAAAAGTGGAAGACTTCATAAAGATCTCAAGGAAAAGGGAGTATAAAATTTATAACAAATAAAGCCCAATCAAGAAAAGAGTTCCAAATGACAGAGGACCAAACTTGGCGTAAGATTATGAATGCTTACCTGAGAAGAACTTAAAAGAACATATGCTAATCCGCACATATCTAGATGTGCTACAGATGTGTAGCCTTTTGACCAGATCATCCTCACAAAAAGAACAAGCCAAAAATTACATTTTTATGCTAGAAACTTTATTAGTCCCATTTATTATTCAATGCATTTACTTGAATTTTGAATGCTTAATGGATATCCCCCATCCGAATTCAACATAACAAACCTTCATCTAGACAGATCTTCAATACATTCCTCCAACCCACACTTAACCCAACATATCACTCATTTAGACAACAAGGTTTGCATTGTGCCATTAATAGAAGGTCAGCTTAGGATTTAACACTTATCCAGTTTCTCATCATGCATGAGTTCACAGAAATTCATCGCTAAAAATACTTACAAACACAACCCTATCTAAAAATGTCATAATGCATAAATCCATAGCCTTGTTTTTTCATGCTATGAATTATGCATCAATTTCTCATCATGCATGAGTTTACGGACATTCATTGCTAAAGATACTTATGAACACAACCCTATATGAATATTTCATAATGCATAAATCTATTACCTTGTTATTCATACTATGAATAATGCATCTCATTTTTGCCAAAAACAAAACGTTTAGAATGCATCCATGGCATAATAACCGGAAATTAGCATACGAGGTCAATACCTTGATTGGCATGCACACATTGCAAGATTTATCAAAAGTAATGGGCATAAAATGCATGAAATAGTGGGGTCGCAAATTAATTTTTTATTCAACTCAAAAGACAACCAAGCATTGATATGGTGTACTTGTACAACAATTTAAGGTGTTAAATCTTAAAACTATTTAGTATATTTTTGAATTTTCTCATTAAATAAATACAAAATCAATATTCTCTCGTATTTAAGAAAATTCTAAAGTAGAGTTGAAAAATGTAGATTTGATGAATATGCAGATCTTTTGGGGGGGGTTTGATTGAATATGGCTCCAACATAAAAAAATAGTATACAAATATCTTAAGTCAATGGAAGACCTCAAAAATATCACTAGATGATTGTTTTTGGGGTTGTTCCAAAAATAAACTAGAGCCAATTCTACACGCATTCAAAAAAAAAAATGTAAGTCCTCGAACACAATTCAACCCAATAGGATCATAAAGTTATATAAACAAATGAAATTTCTAATGTTCTATTGGAAAAGGCTACTAACCACGCCATATTTAAATCTTTGATTTTATTGTTATCATATCTGGATCTAAAGTCTTAAAACTTTTGCCAAAAATAATAATGAACTAGATATACAAGATGATTATAGCACACACAATAGAATGGAAAAGGGTAAAAGGAAAAAAAAAAAAATAACAACATTGCAAAAATATGGAAAATTTTGAACACTTCCATGTGAAACAGGCCATTGGACATTACCCAAAACCTCATCGCGAAGAAAGAAACTTTGAATTCCATAATAGGGTAGCAATTTAAGACAAAACATGCCCACTCTAGACATTGGTAATTATTTTTAATCGAATTCTAACCAAATTGAATCCACAATTTTAAAATTAAGAAAAAAAAGAGATCATATATACCACTCGGTTGGTTTCAAAAGGACGTTCAAAGAAAACAAAACAATACATACGTGTTTGTGCATATAGATAAAGTTAAACCTCAAAGGTCCAATGGTACACAAATTAACAAAAAAAATAGCAAAGAGAGGAGGTTTATGTAACTTACAGACCCAAAAACATATGCGAAGTTTTGGGAAAACAAGCATTTCAACATAATAGAGTATTCAATCTAAGAACTAGTGCCAATGAGACTTTGGTTCATTGGTGAGGTCAAAATATTGTAACCCCATCTACAGGTGGTTCCATGCTTCTTTTGGTATATTCCCTACTCAAATGGGATGTTAAAAATAAAGAGAACGACGAGCTTGTGTCAAGTCTCCGGTTTGTGAAGTAGAATAGATATTGCTCAAATTTGAGACCCGACCCCGGACGAAGTGCATGTTATTAAATGAAACTCACTATGTCCAGGTGTGTTTATGGTATCCACTTCATGTTAATAGGTTGTTCCCACACAAAATTACAAAAAAATAATAAACCCCTAAATCAACCAAACGAACACATAATAGACTAAAGGGATGGATTGTGAAGGAGAAATAATGCATACCCGTAGGGTCATGTTTGTAGCAAAGAATCGAGGCCATAAGGGAAACCTTCGTCTATTTTATAACACGTGCACTCGATATCCCCCCACATTACTTCCCTGTTGATGTTGTTGTTGAAACCCTAACCCTTCAAAATGGGTGGAATGGTTCCCATTTTCATACGACCCCCCCCTCCATATGACCCTCCTTTGTATGACCCTCCCCGAGCCTCCTCCATATGGCCCTCCACCCATTGTAGGTGGGTATCCTCCCTCGGGCAAAAGCCGGAATAACCTCGTTAGCCCCGAGGTTAGGGTTAGGATTAGCCCCTCCTACATTGGGATTAAACCCATGACCCCGGTTGGGGGTTAGGTGTGGAGTGATAATTAATGCGAGAACCGAGATTCATGCCAGGGATTCATATTCATGTTTCAGACGGACGAGGATGAGTTCTAGGGCATATCATTAGCACCATTTGTGTCATAACCGCGAGATTTATTCAACATGGACGCGAAGGACTCCATGTTTACAAGTCGTCGAAGAGAGGCGAGATTCAAACCCGGGTTACGAATGTCGTCGTTCAACAAACAAACACTAGCCGAGTTTGTGTGAAAATGATCATTAGAGGAAAGCAGATACCCACATATTATAATGATAAGGGAATGGATAGAGGGTTTCTCAATTGATAGACAAATGAGGTAAAAAAGAAAAAAAACCGCTAAAACAACAACAATTCCAACCAACTACCGAACAAATGAATTAGCGTAGTAGAGAAACCGAGGTAATGAGGAGAATAAATTTAGAGAACTAGGGTTATCGCTTCGCACATTTACATGGGTGACTATCTATCTATTCATATATAGCTCAAGTGATGTTGTATCTATATGTAGATGGGAGTGACGTGGTCGCTTACACGTCATATATGTTGTATGCTATTTGGTGTTCTTTATGTTTTATATGTGTTTTGGTGCCTCTAGCCCAACCGTTTATGGACAATGTCCCTAGTCTCTCATTTGTATTTTTTTTGCATCCGGTGCAATTTTTTGTCAACAAACGCATTTGGGTGAGACCACCCTGTTTTGTAAGCAACTATATGTACTCCTTTTTTCCTACATGAATGGAACAATGAATTTCAAAATAACAAAGGTTCATACATCATTAAAAAAAATTAATTAAGGTTCATACCTATTTACTAAACAAGTCTATAAATATATATTTTAGGTTTATCTATTTAGTATTTATCAAATGTAAATATGACAATTTAATACTATATTTAAATAAACTCACACGTTTAACATAAGAAATGTTATATTTATCTATTTATTAAATGTAAATATTAATATTTAACCTTAGATTTAAAAGAACTCGCAATTTTAACATAAATCAACGAAGTTTAAAATTAAAATTTATGGATGAATATTAAATATAAATATTAATATTAATTGATAGATGATACATGCAATTATGTTAATTGTAGATGAATCCATCTGCAGTGTTAAAATTTAGAGACAAAAGGGTATTCATAATTTTAACATCGTAAATTCGAGACTCCTTTGTCTCTAAATTTTAACACTACAAATGGATTCAGTAGACATCTATAGTGAAATGTAACACTTTGGTACCAAAATTGAAATTTTCCATTTATGGAGTGACATAATTAAGGATTACTCGACATAAATGACTAATTCATATACTTGTTTACTTTTTTATTTGGCCATATTTTTTATTCTTGGACTATAATAGTCATTTACATTAATCATTATTGATTTTTTTTCACTTATTATCTAGTCATATATTTTAATCATAGACTAAATTAGTCATTTAAGTTAGTCGCTTTCAGCTTTAGTCACTTATTATCTAGTCATATATTTTATCCCTAAACTAAATTAGTCATTTAAGTTAGTCGCTTTTAGTTTAGTCACTCATTATCTAGTCGTATATTTTATTCCAAGACTAAATTAGTCATTTTTAGTTCGGTCACTTAAAATTGCTCAAATTTAGTAGTAATTCACTTGAAATAATTGCGGTGACTAACATTTTTAGTCACTTAGTCATTAATTTCATCATTTTTTTACTAGTGTTAACATGCTCAACGAATTCATTTTCTATGAGGATAAAATCTATCCTCTTCTTCCATGCAACAAAATTTTGATGACCCAACCAATTTGTTGCTTTCCTTGCAAAATGAAGCCATCTTTATAGATAAATATAGATATAAAGATACTTACTTGTCAAGAGAATATACTCCTAGATGATGAAATCTCTAGGTTGATGCCTTCTTGATTTTGATAATGATGTAGATAATAGAAGATGTATTCTTGGTGAAGATGTCTTCCTTCAAAAGTGTTCTTTGGCTCATAGGAAGATCACATCGATTCCTTGACGATGAAAACACTTTTTCTTCCTACTAGTCAAACTTGTTTCACAATGTCAAATTTTCAGCCCTTCTTCGGAATTTCGGCTTGTCGTAGCGCTCGCAATTTTGACATTTTCTACGTAAACCCTAGATCACACGTGTGGTCGGAATATGGATAGAATTGCCTCCTTATGACTTCAATTGACCTTGAATTCTTCTCTTGACAATTCAATTTTATAAATAGTCTTTCTTTGACCCAAACTTTGGCTCCTTCGAGTAACCGAAATTTTCATCTTTCACTCGCTCGCAAATGATGTCCTAATTTTCACATGTGTGGACGAGAATTAGCCCAAAACATATCAGAAAATGCTTCGCTCTTATTTATTATTCCTTCACTATGTATTAGGTTCCTTTCTCTTCCTTGATCGAACTCTTCTTGATGATTTATGTTCTTAATGTTTCTAAGATGATTTTTTCATACTTCGTCCCTTGAGTATCCTTCTTTATGATTCCCTTCCTTGATGTAGTCACCTTAGCTCTGATACCATGTTGAGAAATCTAGGGCAGCTAGATTAGGTGATTTCTCCTACTTTGATAACTTATTGTGATCTATTTTTACTTTACTTGATTAAATTCTTCTTTCCTTTATTATTATTAGTGTTATCTATCATCAAACAACTACCAAATCATAAATAATAGTGAGAAAATAGAGCACAAGATGTAGGTGATCAACCAAGGCCAAAACCTCTCAATCTGAGAGGAAAACCCATTAGAGTTCTTCTCTTCTTATAGAACTTCAATTGAAGAATTCTAAGACCTATGACCCTTGCCTAGACACTCCAAGACCAAGTCAACTTTTTCCTTCTTGAACGACTTCCAGTGACAATCTTCGACCTTCCAACAATAACTTCGACCCCAACAACAATTTTTGCCACTTCGACCTTGATGCAACTTTAACAGCTTCAACCTAGCGGCTTCATAGATTTGACCTTGCTGCTTCACAACTTCAATGCAGTTTAAAATTTCGTCTTGCCCAGTAATTATAGAAACCCCAACAAGAGAGAGAGAGAGAGAGAGAGAGTCCCAACACTTCGAACATGTTCTTCTTCTCCTTCTTCGTCCTTTTCCAGTTTCTATCTTGAGGAGATCGAACTTTTTTTTTTTTTTTTTTTTGTCCAAATGAGGTCGATTTCCTTCTTATTTATAGGCTTGTGAGGGGTACAAATTGCTCTCTTTGGGTTGACTTGTCCCTTCATGTAGGTCGACTTGGTCTTTGTGCCATGAAGAGGTCTTGGAGGGTATTTTGACTCTATTTTTTACTAAAATAAATTTTCTTTACAATATGTAACATGCCCAAATGGGTCTTTCATACATGAAAATGACTCAATTGACTCTATGACAAACCTAGAAGCACTCAATGGGTGATTGACCTAAAAATAAATTTCCCTTGAGCATGAAACCCATGCCTCAAGAATAAAAATAATAAATTTATTTTTCTCTTTTCATTAAATAAATAAAATAATGATTACACATGTCATTATGAAGACCGAACCTAGTTACATATTTCAACATTGATAAGGGTATTTTCTCATTAATTTCTCAATTAGGCCATAGGATAGGTCATAGATTGTCATATTGCCTCACCCCTATAAATTTGACTAAATATAGGTCAATATTCTTCAGTGAACATGCAGTTTTCAAGGGTAAGCATGTGGTCAATACTAGTCCCATGGATGTGGTCCAACGGTTAGGTGGGGAGGTTTGGTCCCCACATGTTTCATGGTCCATTCCCAGGAAGGACTATGTATGCCTGAGAGTTTCCCCGAGCATGATTTCTTCAAGTGAAAAAAAAGTATGTGGTCAATACGCCTCTCATAGATGCAAAAAACGTAGGTGAAAATTTGAAGGCGATCAATTTCATCAGGTTAAAAAAAGTATGTGGTCAATATGCCTCTCATAGATGCAATAAATATAGGTGCTAATTTGAAGGCAATCAGTTTTGAGGATCAGATCCTGCCAATACATCCGCTTGTGTTTCAAGTTAAAGATGGATCATGAGGCATTATAATTAATAATGGCATTACTAGTAATGTCCTTGCTAGCTGTGTGTACCAAGATCTCATGTTATTTAACCTTGTATGTGCC
Source organism: Pinus albicaulis (assembly GCA_034641835.2). Classification (NCBI taxonomy): domain Eukaryota; kingdom Viridiplantae; phylum Streptophyta; class Pinopsida; order Pinales; family Pinaceae; genus Pinus; species Pinus albicaulis. The sequence continues at coordinate 1,201,253,158 of CM076572.1, read as the reverse complement.
GTATCTCTTGCTAACTATGTCTACCAAGCTATTGTACTCTTTAACCTCTTTTGTGCCTTATCTCCTTTCTACACAATTTATGATATCTTTTCTCCAAAAATAAATAATAATTTAATATATTGAGAGAAAATGATAATTTTGAAACAAAACTATAATTTCTTCTTAAATAAATGTTTTAAATACCCCTTTCATATAGTCTAGTATAATAAAAAGTATACAATTGAAGAAATATAAAATGAAATAACTAAATATATATCTTACACATCATGCATGCATATTATTTACTTATTTAAATCAATTCTTCCTTGCATGCTAACCTTTTCTATGCTAACACGTTATCACCTTGCTCAATATAAATGGTTTTCCTTCATGATAGAGCATAAAAGACACATAAATTTTGAATCAATGTGATTTCAACTTATTAATGGAGAGGCTTTCTTGAACATGTTCAGATCTCTAAATAGGTTTCGAATGGACTCAACCACTTTGTTGCTCTCGCACAGGTTTTAAGAACATGTCATGGGGGGACTCTGACACTCTACTATTTCCCTATATTCGAGAAGTGCAACAAATATCTGGTCGCCCCTATGGAGGCCCTTCCACCATACATGCCCACGAGAACCCCATCCAAATTCACGACCGAGATTTGACGGGGCTACATGACCCGAAATGCATTAAAGCAGACCAGCTACTCGCCTCGATGCTTAATCTACGTGCATCCAAATTATTTGAAAAACATTTTCCTACCCAAGGTCAATCAAACCCAGCAGACCCCACACTCCATCACCGCCATAGCTAACCATTCAACGACAGCACCACTTCAGCACCACGATAGCTAGCCATTTGATGACACCATTCGAACTACACACAGACGCTCGTTACTGATGTATTTTACCTCCAACATTTGTAGGTCTACTTTATTAATTCATATTGGTGTTTTGGAAAAAGAGGGTGAATTGTTTCAGGAGGATGGCCAAATAACTCCCAAATATGACGTCCATATTCGAAATCTGAACTCAAATCATATTTTTTCATTCCCCACTAACCCATATTGCCATATATATTAAGATAGGCAATGATTTTTCCTCTATAAAGCTCTCCCACAACTTTCACCCAGGGTTACGAGTCTGCCAGGGAATCCGATGGCTCAATAATGATGTAGATAATAGTAGATGTCTTCTTGGTGAAGATGCCTTCCTTCAAAAGTGTTCCTTGGCTTATAGGGAGATCACATTCATTCATCAATGATGAAAACACTTTTTCTTCCTATTAGTCAAACTTGTTTCACAACGTCAAATTTTCGGCCCTTCTTCAGAATTTTGGCTTGTTGTAGCAGGGCTGCAATTTTGACCTTTTTTATAGAAACCTTAGATCACACATGTGGCTAGAATATGGATAGATCTGCCTCCTTATGACTTCACTTGACCTTGACTTCTTCTCTTGACAATTCAGTTTTCTAAATAGTCTTTCTTTGACCCAAACTTTGGCTCCTTTGAGTGACCTAAATTTTCATATTTCATTACTGCAAATGATGTCCTAACTTTCACACGTGTGGATAAGAATTAGCCCAAAACATATCAGAAAATTTTTCACTCTTCATTATTATTCCTTCGCCGGGTATTAGGTTCCTTTCTCTTCCTTGATCAAACTCTTCTTAATGATTGATGCTCTTAATGTTTCCAAGATGATTTTTTCACACTTCGTCCCTTGAATATCCTTATTTGTGATGCCCTTCCTTGATGTATTCACCTTATATCTGGTACCATGTTGAGAAATATAGGGCGGCTAGATGAGGTGATTTCTCCTACTTTCATAACTGTTTGTGATGTATTTTTACTTTACTTGATTAAATTCTTCTTTCCTTTATTATTATTAGTGTTCTCTATCATCAAATAGCTACCAAATCATAAATAATAGTGAGACAACAGAACACAAGATGTAGGTGATCAACCAAGGCCAAAACCTCTCAATCTGAGAGGAAAACCCATTAGAATTCTTCTCTTCTTATAGAACTTCAATTGAAGAATTCTAAGACCTATGACCCTTTCCTAGACCCTCCAAGACCAAGTCAAATTTTTCCTTCGTGAACAACTTCCAACAACAATCTTCGACCTTCCAACAATAACTTCGTCCCCAACAACAATTTTTGCCACTTCGACCTTAATGCAACTTTAACAGCTTTGACCTAGCAGCTTCACAACTTCGACCTACAACAGCTTCACAGCTTTGACCTTGCAACTTCAAAATTTCATCTTGCCCAATAATTATAGAAACCCCAACAAGAGAGAGAGAGAGAGAGAGAGAGAGAGAGAGAGAGAGAGAGAGAGGCCCAACACTTCGAACTTGTTCTTCTTCTCCTTCTTCGTCATTTTCCAGTTTCTATCTTGAGGAGATTGAACATGTTGTGTTGTGTGTGTCCAAATGAGGTTGATTTCCCTCTTATTTATAGGCTTGTGAGGGGTACAAATTTCTCTCCTTGGGCTGACTTGTCCCTTCATGTAGGCCAACTTCATATTTGTGCCATGAAGAGGTCTTGGAGGGTACTTTTACTCTATTTTTTACTAAAATACATTTTCTTTACAATATGTAACATGCCTAGATGGGTCTTTCATACATGACAATGAATCAGTTGACTCTATGACAAACTTAGAAGCACTCAATGAGTGATTGACCTAAAAATAAATTTCCCTTGAGCATGAAACCCATGCCTCAAGAATAAAAATAATAAATTTATTTTTCTCTTTTCATTAAATACATAAAATCATGATTACACTTGCCATTATGAAGACTGGACCCAGTTACATATTTCAACATTGATAAAGGTATTTTTTCATTAATTTCTAAATTAGGCCATAGGATAGGTCATAGATTTTCATATTGCCTCACCCCTACACATTTGATTGAACATAGGTCAATATTCTTTAGCAAACATGAAATTTTCAAGGGTAAGCATGTGGTCAATACTAGTCCCATGGATGTGGTCCAACGGTTAGGTGGGGAGGTTTGGTCCCCACAGGTCTCATGGTCCAATCCTAGGAAGGACTATGTATGCATGAGAGTTGCCCCAGGCGTGATTTCTTTAGGTAAAAAAAAATTATGTGGTCAATACGCCTCCCATATATACAACAAAGGTAGGTGAAAATTTGAAGGCAATCAGTTTCATTAGGTGAAAAAAAGTATGTGGTCAATATGCCTCTCATAGATGCAACAAATGTAGGTGCTAATTTGAAGGTAATTAGTTTCAGGGATCAAATCCTACCAATACATCCGTGGGTGTTTCAAGATAAAGATGGATCATGAGGCATTATAATTAATAGTGGCACTACTAGTAATGTCCTTGCCAGTTGTGCGTACCAAGATCTCATGTTATTTAACATTGTATGTGATGTATCTCTTGCTAACTATGTCTACCAAGCTATTATACTCTTTAACATCTTTTGTGCCTTATCTCCTTTCTGCACAATTTATGATATCTTTTCTCCAATATTAAAAAATAATTTAATATATTGAGACAAAATGATAATTTTGAAACAAAACTATAATTTATTCTTAAATAAATGTTTTATATACCCCTTTCATATAGTCTAGTATAATAACAGGTATACAATTGAAGAAATATAAAATTAAATGACTAAATATATATTTAAATCCCATAATATATATGGGACACATCATGCATGCATATTATTTACTTATTTAAATCAATTCTTCCTTACATGTTAACCTTTTCTATGCTAACACGTTATCACCTTGCTCAATATAAATGGTTTTCCTTCATGATAGAGCATAAAAGAAACATAAATTCAAAATCAATGTGATTTCAACTTATTAATGGAGAGGCTTTCTTGAACATGTTCAAATCTCTAAATAGATCTTCCTTTGAAGGGACTCAACCATTTTGTTTCTCTCGCACAAGTTTTAAGAACATGTCTTGCAGGGTCTCTCACACTCCGCCCTATATTCGAGAAGTGCAACAAATATTTTGTCGCCAATATGGAGGCCCTTCCAACATACATGTCAACGAGAACCCCATCCAGATTCACGACCGAGATTTGATGGGGCTACATGACCCACAATGCATTAAAGCAGGCCAAATACTCGCCTCGATGCTTAATCTACGTGCATCTGAATTATTTGAAAAACATTTTCCCACCCACAGTCAGTCAAACCCAGCAGACACCGCACTCCAGAACCACCATAGCCAACCATTCAACGATACCACCACTCCAGCACCACCATAGCTAGCCATTCAACAACACCATTCGAACTGCACACAGACGCCCGTCACTGAGGTATTTTACCTCCAACACCTATAGGTCTACTTTATTAATTCATATTGGTGTTTTGGAAAAAGAGGGTAAATGTGATATTGTTTCAGGAGGATGGCCAAATAACTCCCAAATATTATGTCCATATTGGAAATCCGAACTCAAATCATATTTTTTCATTCCCCACCGACCCATATCGCCATATATATTAACATAGGCAGTGATTTTTCCTCTACAAAGTTCTCCCACAACTTGCACCAAGGGTTAGGAGTCCGTCAGGGAATCTGATGGCTCAAAAGATAATTTTCAAACTAGTATGACATATACTCATTTCTTTATTTAACCATTCTATCACACTTCTTTTCAATGGTTTTTTCATAAGGATGTCTTGGTTTTTTTGTTATGACTGAGTTTTGAAGGTGTGGATGAGATTTGAATGAACATGCACACTTTGGACAATAGTGGCTCATATCATCACGAGCTTCATAGGTGTTGCGTTCTCTAGTGATACTAAAAAATGGTGGAAATTGTTGTCAGATTTCAAAATGTGTATGGGGTAAGCGAGGAGCAGCAGGCAAGTTATCTGTTGAGATCAGCTTCGTAGATATAACTAAAGAAACTAAGGTTTCAATGGTTTTGTTTTATATTGATGCGAAAAAAATGGGAGAAAATACTCATGTCTCGACTAAGACATTAATAAAATATTATTTTAACACCATCTCCACTAGAAATAGTCCTGCTGCTATTTGAGCTCGAAGCCAAATGAGTATCCATAGCATCAAGCTTGCCCTATTCCATCTAGTAAATGAAGTAGGGCCATTGATGATTGAATTTTCCAAAGTGTGAAAGAAATTCAGAAAATTTTTACACTTGCAGCAGGGAAAGCGCACAAAATCGCCAGAACAAAACCCAATAAAAAGGAACGAGAAGTCATTCCAAGAGATTGCAAACACTATATGAGAATGCCTAAAGACAACAAAGCCTTGGAGGAGAGGAAAATTCTCAACAATTGGAACACTCCATAGCCAAAGCCCAAGACAAATGAAAATCAATTAACAAGTTAGAGATAGAAACATAATTATCATTTAAGTTTTTGTTCCCCTCATTTGAGTGGCGTTGCAAATTTGGTAACCATATTTATTATAAAAGAATAAAAATGTGAATAACCCTTCTTATAAGTGGAAGTGAATGTAATGTAGCTAGTTTTCTATTTTTGACTACTAGTTTATCAAAAACAACTAGAACACAATGCAAAAAAAATTGAGAGTTACAAGTTTAATACACAAAGTATGACACGTCTTTACAAAGAGTCTCAAAAAAGATATGAGTATAGCTTTATAGATCATGTTGCATACTCAGAAGCAAAGAGAATGAAAAAATGGCTCAACAGACTCCATTTCAGCAGAGCTGCTCTATCATAGTAGTTTCATTTATATTTTAATATGTTTCTCATTTTCTTTATTTTATTGTTTTTTACTAGTTAAATTTATGAACCAATATGGAGTCAAAATGTTGCATATATATTCACAGTAATGAGCAATCAATGTGAGTGGTTTTTCTATATAATTTTTGTATTTGGCAGTGAAAAGTAACCACGAAGATGAATTTATCATCTCATGAATCTAAACAAGCTTTTTTATATATATAATTATGTCGTAAGGCATTCCCATTTGAAAAAAACTCCCCTAGCTGTCATTGTATCCATGTCTGAGCCATTGGATCAAATGTTAGACGATTGAAATGTTTTAGGCCATTAGATCCACAAATAAATAGTTTTATATATATATTTTATAATGTTAGTTTTTTTTTTCTTTTTAATAAGTTAGTTTGAATTTAGGTTTTGGCAACTTTTAAAATGTTGTTATTAAAAATTTGTTATATTTTTATATGTAAATGTAAATAGTTTTATATATGTTTTTTTGTAGTATTTTCTTTTTCTTTTTAATAAGTTAAATTGAATTTAGGTAATAAAATAAAATAATAATAAACTATAAAAACAACCCATGGTATTGGCCCATGGTATTCATGTGGAATATAGTTTATTAAAGGGGGAATTAAGAGGGTCTAGATCAATCTTAACTCTGGATCTGCCAAGAGCCAAGAGAGATCATTTGTATTGATATGCAAACCTCTTTTAGAGTAAAAAGAGAATTGATCCATCTGATAAATAATATATATCTAAACTAACTATGTAATAAAATTATTTTTAATTATTTATAACCATTATTCTTTTAAAATTTTACTTAATAAAATGTATCTAAATTTTCATACATTCCAATATACATAGTTTTTCTTGTTCTATATTATTTTTGTTACAACTATTTTATTATTCAAAAAATACATGGTTTTTTTGTTATATATTATTTATTTAACAATTTTTTTATTATTCATTAATAGTATTTCTTAATATATAAAAAATTAAATTAATAATGAAATTTTTTAAAATATGTGATATTTTTTATTAATTTCCAAATTATTTCAGAGGACATGATTTATTTTGAGCAATAATGATGAATGTTCATAATTCTCATTTCTTAATTAACACTAAATTTACCTTTAATTACTTAATTGTAATAGTTTGTAACTACATACATACTCTTTTGATTTTTTTTGTTAATGAATATCAAATTTCTCCTGTAGAAAAAAACTATATACATATCTTTAATTATCTAATTGTGGCTAAAAAACTTAAATGTTTTTAACTTTATAATCATAAACTAAAGGGTTTTTTGTACATGTTTTATCATAACATTTCTCTCCATCCAATATATATTGTAGAGTCTTTTGAAGAGAGAGTGTATTCTAGTTTATAACCTGATCCACAATCAAAGAAAATGGCTAGGGATTTCACAAGTTATTATTTTGTAACCTGATCCATAATCAAATAAAATAGCTAGGGATGTCACAAGTTATCATTCACACAGTGATTTATTGAAGTTCTTAGCGGAAATGGGTCCTATTAGATGCATGGTGGCTAGAGACACTAAAAAATTCAAAATAGATATTGAAGTTCTCAGTTCAAATGGATCATATTAGATGCATGGTGGGCAGAGACACTAAAAAATTTAAAATAGATATCTGTTATGACATCCATATTGTATACAAACCATCCAAATTTCCTATCTTATACAACAATTTCTAACAATAACCATTGAATTTACTCTCCAATTTTTGAAACCCCCACCCATGCTAGGGAGATCAGAATGTAAAATCAAATGTTCCCGTGGTCTTTTTTAAGGGTTCATAAACAAATCAAACAATGAGAGAGTCAATATTGTAGTATAATAACTGATTTTTAAATCATTGTGACCAAAAAAACATCACATTAGCTCACAAAATATATCTAATGCTATAAGGATCTGAGGTGATAACAAAGTTTTGAATCATGATAACTAAGTAACAACCAAAACTAAGTTTTAGCCACAAGAAAAAAAATCATAACAACTCACAAAATAAATTGATGTTGCAAATGAGCTAATTTTTGTGACACGTTTGTAGGTGTTTACAGTCATAAATTTCTTACTCATTTTGTCTCAAGATTGCTAGATAATGGTGAAACAAATACAGTGCTAATCCAAGTGATCTAGAGAGGTATTCACGGCCAGCTTGGAAAACCAGGAATGAAGATGCTTCTAATTTCAATACAGTAGTCTTAAAAAGTTCCTAGCTCTATTTTAATTACATAAATGTATTGAAAACCAACTGATAGTATTTACTTCAGTTTTTTTATTTGGACGTGTTACAAGCTAATATTTATTGCTATACAAGTTGTGCATCAAATTATTGTGTAATGATTGTGACAAGAAGTTTTTATATTTTTGCTCTTTAGCTATATCTTATCAGTTTAGTATGTTTTCAATCAAGAAGAGGCTTCAGATTTTAATAACTATATCTTAGATCTTAGCACGTGATTCTATTAAAATTTATGAAACAAATTCATTTTTTACAACTTGTACGTTTAAATATGTGATTTTGGAAGTGATGACAACTTCTTTAGACACTTTATTAGTATTGTGGAAGAACTTTGATTATATCATTAAGGACTGTGAGTAGTTCATGTAGCAGTTGCATTGCTTATAACATATTTTCATATCCTTTGTATAAGATATACAATTCTAACAAATTTCCATAAGACGTTACCTATATGGTGAGTAGTTCATGTAGCGATTGCATTACCTGTAACAGATTTTTATATCCTCTGTATAAGCTATTGTATCTACAATTCTAACACATTTTCCCCAGGTGTTACCTATATGGTGACTGAGTGATGATGGCTTCTTTAGACACTTGATTAGTATTGCGAAGGAACTTGGAGTATATCATTAAGGATTGTGAGTAATTCATGTAGTAGTTGCATTGCTTATGAAATATTTTTATATCATTTGGATAAGTTATTGTATATACAGTTATACTATGATATGGATACACATTCCCCCCAAGCGTTACCATATCATGACTGTTGTCCAATTGCTAATATTTAGAGAAATATAGTTAAGTGATTGATGGTTTTGGAACATCAAAGTTACTATGATGACCTTTTATCTTAGGATGATTCCTTAGTGTTGAGATTCAATTTGCATGAAGAAGATGCATAGATCGCTTCACAGGAAAACCCTTTTGCTTATTGATAGTATGTGGTAGTTGTATGAATGGACTGCTTATATTGTCCTCACTGCCATAAGATTCATCATGGTTTTTTTATATGTAATTCTATATACAAGTTATACATATTATGTAGTAATAAATGTTATTTAATAACAACAGTCACTGAAAGGGGAAATGATCTCAATACATCACTCTAGATATACAATGTCTCATGATATTCTTCTCATTTGGTGACACATGGAAATTCCAATACCAAAACTCTTTCACATTGTTCCTCACATTATACGAAAATCTATCTTGATAAGGTTTCCAACATTTATTAGCCCAACATGCAAGTTCATCATTCTCTTGTTATTGAATCCTAATTTTTTAATGCCTCAGTAAACTTTTGTTTAATGTTTTGTACATTATTTTTTTCATTGACATCAACCGATTTGATATAGTTCTTTTTCCAATGACACTTGTCAATAATTCCCTACTAGCACTTATGCCATGATTGAGATTGATATTTTGCAATTTTTCCAGGGGTTGATGTCATATTTCTTGATACTGGCCCATTTACATTCACCTCTTTGGAATTTCTAATGCCCAATAATTGAACTATATTTCTTAGATATTTGTGCTTTCAAATTATATTTAAGAGTTAAGCTTGTGCTATGATAGATCTACCTTGAAAAAGATTTTTGATCACCTAATTTACTTTATCTTGAACTTTTCATTCATGAATTAGTGGCCTCATTTCTTCAATTTTAGTTGATTCTATATTATCTAGAAAATTATCATCAAAGACAATTTCTTGCAACTTCTTATTAATGTCCATGTTTTTCTACGTGTGGTAAGATCTTGTTGTAGGTAAGATGTTTTCCCTACATAATCAATGTATTAATTTTTAATTTTTAATTTGAACTTGACATGTACATTGAAAAAAATTAGAATATTAAAAGGGTGACTTGATTTGTGCGGTCAATATTCTAATTGAGAAGTTCCTCTACATCCCTCATTTCCTCATCATTTCCAAGTACATCCACATCTATTTCAAGCTCTATTTTGTACCTACACATCTCCTTCATGCTCCCTGTTTTGTACCTCCACATTCCTTTAAGCTCGCTATTTTCCTTTGATGCTCTTTTGTTTTGTAGTAGATCATCATTTTTTTTTTCATTTAAAATAAATACATTTTATAATATATTGTTTCTTTTTTTTCAGAGGGAAAAAACGTTGTTTATATTAAAATATAAGCAGTACATAGTCATAATAATCTCGAGCTGTACAAACAACAGCGAGAAAGGAAAACATATTGTTTCACTAGTATATATATATATATATATATATATATATATATATATATATATATATATATATATATATATATATATATATATATATATATATATATATATATTAACGACTAAAATTTTGAACTGAAAATTCTAAGTAGGTGCACGGCTTTTTATATTGATGCATCACACTATACTACATTTGGAGGTAAGGAACACTAGCTCCCCTTCACTTAATGTGCCCTAATGTGTTAAATATCTATTCAATTCACCAAATCCATTTAGTTCCAACTTAGTATTATTTCCAAAAACAAAATTATTATTATCATCAAATATATATCTTAAAAATACAATTGCTCCTGGGATATGTAGATGAACTTGGAGTAAACTCTATTTTTGTTAATAAAAATTATTTGTATTTACATCTATGCTAGATAGATTGTAGTTGAATGTATTTAAAATATTTTATTTGAGTTACATGCTTATTTTGCAGGATTATTAATCACCAAAAGATTTTCACCCCAATTTCTTATTTCAATATCTATAACAACATTTATATATATGTAAACATATTATGTCGGTTTACATATATGTTTTCACCTGCAATTTCCTATTTCAATATCTATAACAAAATTTTTCTGGTTGATAACTCTTATAATCAATATCTTTGAAACCTCCACGGCCTACTTCCATGGAAGCAAAATTTTCCTTTCATTCCTTCGAGATGGCTCTTTCACTGAAACAACTTATTTCATTATGTTGGTTTACATATATGTTTTCACCCACAATTGCCTATTTCAATATCTATAACAAAACTTTCTAGTTAATACTCACAATTGCCTATTTCAATATCTATAACAAAGCTTTCTAGTTAATAACTCTTATAATCAATATCTTAGAAACCTCCATGACCTATAAGCAAAATTTGCCTTTCATTCCTTCACGATGGCTCCTTCTGCAACAACTTATTTATTCTAGGCTACTCTTTCCTATGTTATTGCCTTACGGCATTTCTTTTGCAACATATGGTGCAATTGCTAGTTAAATATATTCGCAGTAATGAGAAATTAATGTGAGTGATTTTTCTCTATAGTTTTCTTATTTGTTAATGGATGTGAAATAGCTCACGTCATTTGGCAAATTAGCAATTATATTGATTTAATATAGAGTCGAAATATTGTATTTATTTTATTCTATTTTTTTGGAGTAAAAATAAGAATGGGCAAATTACCAAAGAGATGCTTTTATCTTCTCATATGAATTTCAACAAAGCTTTTTTCTAATTAAATATATTCAAAGTAACAAATTATTAATATAAATGGTTTTTCTTCATAATTTTAATAGTTGGGAATAGATTTTGTTTATATCTATATTTTTAATATTTTTCTCATATTTTTTTGAAATGAATTAATGAATTTGATTTAGTAATTTTTTGAATAATGGTGCTTTTTAAATATTTTATTTTAATGATTATAGATGTTGGAGAATAATTGATAAAAGTGGATGATTGTTTATAAGAAATTTAGATATAATTTATTTTATATTATTTTTATTTAAAATTAATAATCTTAAAATTAATAAATTTATTTTAGTAGTTTTTGCTTATTTTTTACTTTAGTGATTATATGATTATAGGTATTAAAAAATGGATGATAAAATTTATTTAATGGGAGAATAATTAGTTGACAAGTTTATTTGTTCTTATTCTTGCTAATGTTTGGAATGGTCTCGTTTTACATTCTTGTGAGTTTGTAGACTTAGTCTTCTATGTTTTGCTCATGATTATGTCTTCACTTATTTTTTAAGTTGTTAACCCTTGCTTGGGATGAGGTGTTTCTTCTATCTTTTAAATCCATTTGGGGAAAGGTGTTTGCTATAATGTCTCTAGCTCAATTTTATGTCTTGGCATTCTCTTGTTCATGAAGAGATTTTAATTATTTTCTTGCTTGTCAAAGAGATTTTATGTCATTAGTATTTTTGCTCTGATTTTTATTAAAATAATAATGTTAATTCAATTTCAAATTAGTTTTCATCACCAAACTTGGTCTAGTAATATATAATGTCTTACACTTTGTTTAATAGATAGAATCTACAAGCATTAAAAGGAGGCATATAGGTTTTTTGTTATGGAACATGTTAACTTTCAAACACATTTTATCTTCTACTAGCTTTTTATGTTGGATATCAGTGTACATAGATGCATATGTTTTCATGTATCAATAGAGGTTGATCCCTACATAGTGAGTCATTCATTATGTTTGTTAAACAACCTTTTTTTTAAATTTTTCTATCCCTTTAAGGTTACATTTAAGAGGGCCCTTTGTACAATTTGTTGAAAGATCTACTTCCACTTATTACAGGGTTTTTGAGTAAATAAAAGCATTTTTTTTCTTGAAATAGAGAAGCAATAAATAGAGGTTGATCCCTACATAGTGAGTTACTCATTATGTTTGTTAAACAACCCTTTTTTAAACATTTGTCTATCCATTTAAGGTTACATTTAAGAGGCCCCTCTGTACAATTTGTTGAAAGATCTACTTCCACTTATTACAGCGTTTTTGAGTAAATAAAAGCATTTTTTTTCTTGAAATAGAGAAGCAATATCTATTCATAACATCAATTGAGATTACATCTTCATGCATAGAGCATGATCAAAAAGCCATTGCTAAGTAAATGTATGAACTCGGTGAAATTTTCAGATGAATTCAAAGTCTATATAACTTATGCTATGACAGTTTAAAATGCAAACGCACTTAACAGAAATAGGTTCATAAAGTCATTACCTTTGAGAAATCATATGACATATTAACTATATTAAAAAGACACATAAATAATATTACTTTAATAAAACAATATGATTCATCTTCACTAAATGGTATGTGTTTTACTTTAATTTAATTATACAAAAGTGCTTCATAAGAAGTATAGATATTCATAACTTTGGAATGAAAGTTACAACACCCTTGGCTTGATCACAAACAAGACTCTCAACATTAAGAAACATGGCATTGATATAACATTAAAAAGAGAATAGTTGGACACACTTTATACATGATACATGGTGGAAAATGTTTGGAAAAGAAAGACGATTTTTACTATATTAGTCATCTTGGAGTGGTGGTGATCATTGTAGTGGTGATTATTCTTAATATTAATCTGTATACAATAATTTGGCAAGTATTGTAACAAAAAGTATCGTGGATGTAAATGTTCTGGACCTTTTCACAAGGCTAAATGGTCCTACCACCTATGAATATTACCTATGAAAATCAGAGTATGACTGCTCCAGAGTATTCCTCCTAAAAAAACCTTTACAAAATAGCAACATCAACTTTCAATGGTAAACAGAGAGAAGGGATATACTACTGGAAGGATCACTGCCACTCGATGAATATCATACCAAACTAGATGAATATAAATATCATACGTTTAGAAGTCAAACTGGATGAATATCAATTAAATCAGAAAATTAATTAATATCATACCAAACTAGATGAATATAAATATAATACATTTAGAAAGTCAAAAATATGCATTGGATATACAACCATCCGCCCAAATGTATATACATTTGTTACACATTTATAGGAAGCTAAATCTTCCATCGGGATGTTAAAGTTCAGTTCCAGTTTTCTAGTGCACATATTAAACAAAATAGGGCCAACATACCACCGCAGTTGAAGTTTAGGTTAAATTTTCTGTTATAAAAACAAAGGAGGGATTTATGCTTCCATTTGAAAGAAAAACACTCCAACTTTGGCAAAAGTATAGCAGAAAAATATGTTACTCAGATCCTAATACATCCACTATTTTTCCTCTATCTCAACATCATCAGAACAGTCTTGGGACACCTGGCTTTGTTTGAACGCTTTGATGACAGCCTCTGGCGAAAACGGTTGATTGGTAGGCGCAGCAATTTTCATGATGCCTTGGGTGGTGGGCCATTCATGATTGAGGTGGGAGAACACTTTGAAGGGTGGCTCACAATGTGAAGGCTTTGATGTTCTTGAATCCAGTCAATGGGAGTACAATGAAGAAAAATGAATGTCATGCCTTGCTCTCAAGATACAGGCGTGGAAAGAGCGTTTTCGTAGGTCAGTATTGGTTCAATCAAAAACCCGGCACAAAAAATTTAGGAGAGTTGATGGATTCAGATAGACGAAACCATCTTCACATGCACATACAACGAATACGAGTTGGATTTCAAGATTGAGGCTCATAATTTGGATTTTCAAGTCTATGGACACCAAAATGTTTTAGGTTATGGAATTATATTTTCCTGGCCAGGACTCTGGTAGCCATCACGTTGGAGAACCAGGAGCATAAGGAGCTAGAAACACTGGGCAGATTGTGAAGATTGGAAGCCAATTTCACAATATTATGTGGATTTTTCCTTCGATTGAGCTTCAAGGTCATTGAATGGAAACTAGATAAATCAAAAGAAACCATGAAGGTCACGTGAATTTTTTACTCACATGGAAGCAGCTCCAACCCAATAGACATTTAACGTGATTCATGAGAGAAGCTTCAAAAGGCCCCAGATAACTTTTCATAGAGGCCATTTTTTAACCGACCCTATCTTAATTTTACTAATGTCAAACATGCTAGTCTGTGTTTCGGTTTGATGCATTATGATGTTGTCCTGTCATAATTTGAAAATATTGTATGCCCCCGAGTTAGTTCATTTTAGGAAGTTTTACAAAGCTACCTCAAGTTTGATTTCTTCTTGGTAATCCTCAAACAGCCATGGATATACTCTTGTTTGTACAACACTAATATATAGACATAACTGGAAAAATGCAACTCGATCAGAGTTATTCAAACTTGTTTGCATGTGCAAAACATATTTATACATGTTAGGAGAGCTTTTTGAATAAAACTGTGTAGAGAATTTTATATCCTGTAAAGAGTCCACCTGAAACTTTGGACGATTATAAAATGCTTTACACAGTTTCATCCTAAAAGCTCTCCCATGAAAACCTACACTCTCGACTCTCATCTTTATATGTTTTCCCAAATTGGTCTATCCCGAAATTCGAATAATAAAAACCGTCTTTTGTAACCAAATATAATTATAGCCAGAACCTAGGCTCCAAATACGCACAACTACTAGAGGGGTTAAGGGGGCGCCCTTTTATGAAGCCACAGAGCTGAGAATGGGGAGCAGATCTGCAAACGATTTTCAGATGTGTTCATGGTCTGATCTTGTAATTTTTTAATAGGAAATATGAAAATAATGATACGGGAAGAATAAATCAAGCCCACCTGGTAGACCGCTGTCCTCGATGATCTGTACCAAGGCATACCCAGCAGCAGTCCAGACGGTACGTTGATCTGGGGCGTTCTCTCTCCAGGAATCCCAATTGCTGTGCATGATCTTCTGGATCTCACTCATTTTTTCTGCTGGGTATTTTCCAGATAAACTGCCACTACAATAACTGACCACATGTTGTAGCTGTTTCGGATCTGGCGTATACTGCTTCAGCTTTGCGGGAGCATCCTCGAATTTGAGAGCTGCTGAACAGATGGAATCCCAACCCCACATGATACTCCTCCCTGTTTCTGCAAGGTAGATCTCTTAGTCCTCCAACAAATTCAATGAGACTCTTCTGCTCATTTCATTCCCTCTTCCTAATAAGTAGTCACATCAAAATCAATAAAGCCACCAAATATGTTTTGCTTTGCTGTGAAGTAGAGTGGAAAGGAAGCAACAATTGTCCAACGAATCATTTTAGGAGTAAAATAATATTTTTGTACAGAGAGAACTTTCGTCCATCGCGGATAATGATCCACTTCGAGAAAATTAATAAAGTACAGAACCCATGTGACTCGAGTGGTCTCCATGTAAACAACTCTTAAGATTATAACTAGAAATTGTACCTGTGGTGTAAAGGAACGCCGAAAGGAGACGAATGGTGTATTTTAGGTCCCACCGTCACACCCTTTTGACAAAAGCACCCATGGTTTTGGAAACCAAAAACTGGTTACGGAAGCACTTATAGCAGTTTCGTGAGAGAAGATTAAGTGATGCCGCAACTGAGTGTGAAGAATATGTCGGGGTACCTTGCTGAATGATGATGTCATGAAGCTCCGCTCTAGCTCTAGTCCAGAATGAACGGTTGCCTCGCAAGGATGACTCGAAGCGCAAAATCTGGTCTGGGATGGTGGAAGGGGGAATTTGTTGAAGGTGGTGGCGAATTGCAGTGATTGTTGCTGGAAGGGTGTTTAAAAGGTCTATTTTCATGAAGACAGAGGTAGTTGCTTGGCTGTGATGCGCATGATGAGTTTGTACAAGTAGTAGCGGAAGCGAGGATGTTGTGCAAAACGGTTGTCATGGTAGTGTATTAGATGCAAAGCGTATTGTTGCATATCTACTTTTGCAATTCTTGGTTGATTAATCATTGCAGAGCTAGTGGGGAAGAGGGTGGGGAAGGCCATGGAGAAGAGGCCTTCTGTGTTGTATTCATTGATTGGGGAGAGGCCAATGATGGGCCATTGAAGTGAATGGATGGGTGAGTGATTGGAGGATTCTATATAAGCAAGTATTTCATCTATTTCTGAATGAGAGTTTGGCAGATTTGCAACAAAGGAGGATGGGTGGAGGTCAGATGGGCATGGTTGGGGAAGTTCAAAATCACAATTTTCAAGAATGCCTTGTTAGAGTGAGATGGAAGATGTGTTGGCATGGTGTAGCATGTTGGAAATGTTGGTGGGCACAATGGGCAAAGCATTCAGGAATTTTTGGTTAATATGGACATCTTTGTAATATGGATCATTTTGTAGTTTGAATTGCAATGTTGCATGAACACGTGATCTACTAACAAAAAAGTCGTACAATTTTTCGTCATAACTAGTTTTGTTTACAACAAGGATGTCTAGTTCTGATAGCATGCGAGAAAGAGAGGTCACAATATTAATGATATGTTGAGGAAAGCTAATAGTGTGGTCGGAATATTTTAGTTGGCCACCACATGCATGGGTGACTTCAATAATGGGGTTGTCACGAACA
The DNA here is from genome assembly GCA_034641835.2 of Pinus albicaulis. NCBI lineage: Eukaryota > Viridiplantae > Streptophyta > Pinopsida > Pinales > Pinaceae > Pinus > Pinus albicaulis. The sequence continues at coordinate 1,201,235,999 of CM076572.1, read as the reverse complement.
ATCAACATCTCTTCAACTTGAGTCAGGCAGGAGAGCACATGTGGTTGGATACCTAGGTCCATGTTGTCTGCACAGGAGAAACGGTGGGTTGTTCGTTTGCCAACACAATGGGTACAAGAAATGTTTCCGTTATTTGTTTTTGTTTTCATGGATGGGTAAGTTGCATAACAAACTGAGCAAACTTGGATGGGACTAAGTGCATCGATTTTTTCATGAAAGCGAAGATGTGCATGTTGGAGTTGGATGGGGAGGAATTGTTGGGCAGGTGGAGAAGTTGGAGTTGGATGGGAAGGAATTTTTGGGCAGGTGGAGAAGGAGGAAGATGGTGCGGGACATGGAAAGGGTAGGCGAGAGGCGAAGGAATTGCAGGGTATGGAAAGGGCTGGTTAGGGAGGGGAGCTGTAAGGGTAAATGCAAAAGTTTGGGTGGGATATAGTGGAAGGAGGGTACTTTGTGAAGGAATGGGAGTTTGGTGTGTGGTGGATTGAGAGAGAAGGTTGGCCTGGCGATTTTCAAAGAGGAGACGACGACGTGCATTAATTCTTTCTTTGTTAAGTGTGTAGTGGCGGCGACATTGTTCCCTTTGCAAACTGTTGTCTGGTGTGGTTGGCATAGCTATTGCAAACAAGGAAAGGCATGTCAAATGCATGAAGTATAATGAAAGAAGAGGGAAGCATGAAGATGCAACACTCTATTTCATATTTTTTGTTTTGTTATTTATTATTTTTGGCGAGATTTTTTGTTGTGTTATGTATTTCATCATAGAAATAGTAGTATGGAAATGGTGTGAGTGAATTTTGAACTAGAAAAGTATTGAATATGGTTTGCATAAAAATGAGTGTTGCATATTTGAAATGGGAGAATATGTGTTTTGAAAGCAAGAACATGTTAATATACGTTATAGTTTGAAATATACATTAATATGTTACAAGAGTGGTCATTAATGGTTGTATAACTCACTATGCTTTTACTAAAAATTTCTTTAAGTTAGATTACTAGGGCATGCTACAATAGTATATAACTAATGTAATGTAATAAACATATATTGACATTATGTAATGACATATATTGTAATAATGTTTGAATATATATATATCTATATATATATATATATATATATATATATATATATATATATATATATATATATATATATATATATATATTATATTATAAAGGATATTTTATGTTGTAACCGCAACGGTTATTCCAGGTGGCGTAGTTTTCGTTTTTCCTCAACACCCGTGATCTGTGATGAGTCAGCGTACATTTGCAGATAACAACTAGAGATGGTTGTCAATTAAGTTCTGATAATTGTTCCCACCATAAAAAATTTGATATTATTTTCTAAAAAAATGACTTAATTCACTTTTTAATATATTTATATCTACATATATTTATTGTATTTATTCCATCCATCAATCTCATATTTATATTATATATTTAATCCAATTTTTTCTTAAATGTGATTTTCATGAAAGAAGTGAATCATTAATTTTGGGTCCACTTACAAGTATCTTTTTTTGTACATCACATCATTTTTTTTAGACACATTGGGGATACATAGTTCTTGGGCTATAGCATATTAAATGTGGTTACTGCCAATTAGATTTAATTTCTCTACTCAATCTCATTCCATATTTGGGTCAACACTACTATTTTTTTGTTAAATTTAACATTGTAAAATTGTGTAAATTTTATTTTTATTTTTTATAAAAAAATAATTGATATATATCTTTGTTGTTATTTGGATGATTTAGAGATGTTATTTCAAACTACATTGTAATAAGTGAATCTGGTGGATGGGTTGTAGTGCTGATTTGAAAGGTGATTTAATACATATTCATGATGATACAGGTCAACATTTCGATTGCTTACATTTAATCAAACTACAAATTCAATGCACCCCTCCGTGGCAATTGTATCGCCTTACTTCCTAAATTCCAGTAATTTCAAAATACTGAGATCTCTATTTTGGATTTTGGATTTGAAATCTTAAATTCAATAATCCGGATGTTCAATACATTAAGCTCTACTTCATACATTAAAATGCCCGAAATGCACCGATAGACGACAAATTGTTTGACAAATAAAGATGAAATAAAAGCCGAAGAAAACAAGAAATGCAACATTGAATCCTTCTGCTAAAAAAGGGGAAAATGACAGGAAATTTTGCTTACAGCCCCCAAGGGACCTGTGCAAAGATGTGTTCAATACATTAATCTTTACTTCATACATTAAAATGCACGAAATGCACCAATAGACGACAAATTGTTTGACAAATAAAGATGAAATAAAAGCCAAAGAAAACAGGAAATGCAACATTGAATCCTTTTGCTAAAAAAGGGGAAATGACAGGGATAATTACTTACAGTCCCCAAGCTTGTCAGGTGCACCCGTGGCAGCCTTAACAAAGAATTCCAGTGCTTCAGCCATGCTCACAATTCGTGTACTGCCAATCTTCCTCCTCTGATGCAAGACCCTGGATCTAACCCCTTTCTCGCCAAACAAATGGGTTACAAGACCGCAATTAAAGGCTCTACGATACAACACCAGTGACTCAAGAGATAGAGATGGATCTTTGTTAGTTATGGCTTGCATTGGTACACAGGCCGCTTTTTCTGCCTCCCCGCATTGGAAGGACATCGGGATTGGCTAGGAGGATCCATGCAGTTATACTGTATGCAGAGAGAAGAACTGAGAGGAAGCGTAGAAGTGGATTTGATGTTAAATTGGGATAAGTAATTGTGTTGCAGATAGAGCACTTGGATGCCAGCAGAAAGGAGACGATCTGCAAACATTTGAGGAACTGCCCCTGTAAAATGGTTGTTGTTCAGATACACATCCTGCACTGATGCCAGCAATGGGGGAATGTGGCCACCTAATGCATTATAGCTGAGATCAATGATGGTTATAGTTATACTAACCACCCCCTGGAGCACAATAGACCCAGAAAAAAATTCCTCTGCAACTGCAGCATACTGATGTGGAATCCAAACAGAGAGTCGGGGACATTTCCACTCAATTTATTGAAGCTGAGATCAACATACGGTAACTGCCGCAGACCCCCAGTAAAACGTATCACATTCCATATCTTCCATATCTCGGCGATTTCTAGAAATTTGGAACTGTGAGCTGGTAGTTGCTGTCACGTTTCACGCATTAATTTTCAGACTTGTGGGCTTCTAAACTGTGAGCTGGTAGTTGTTGTCATGTTTCACGCATTAATTTTCAGACTACGGACTTCTAAATTTTGAAACTGTGAGCTGGTAAGAGGAGGAGGTGCCAAATGTCAAATTTTCACTAGCTGGAAGGGCGATGAGAAAGCCCTCTCATTGGCTGCAGTGAACAGTGACATTCTAGCAAAGCCAGCAAAGGGAACGCCTTTCGGCATAAAAAGTTTCTTTTATTGCAATCACCTTGCCCAAGACTAGGTGTTATTACTTATCGCAAAGCCTTATTACATAGACATTTTCTCGGTGACTGCACCCATCTTGAAATTCTTTCCGGTAAAGTGTATCTCTGTTTATGGTACGTCCAAAACAAATGGTTGTAGTTTACCCAGAATGACCTAGAATCTGGTAGAGGTTTTGAAAAAATCTGGCAAAGATTTATCAGAATCATGTTTACAGTTGTTAAACTTCAGTGTTTTAGGTGTCCTAAGGATTTTTGATAGTGCTGAATCCATTTCTACTATTAAAAATGCAATTCAAACACTCCAACTACCTAATTTTTTGAATTTTATTTTACCGGATTCCGGCAAAAAACTGTTGTCCGGGCTATTATGTATGTTGGGTAGACAACTCCAAACAAATGCATCATGTTGTTATCTGTGTTGTGACCATCACATACACATCCATAGAACGCATACCAGTGAATTTGAAATTTGAAATTTAAATTTTATTAGTAGCCCTTGTTGACGTTGATGGCTGATGAGAAGATGATGCACCCACACTTTTGTTGTTATATTGGTTTCTGCACTTGTCACACTCTGCAAATATGTGCCAAAGCTCCAAAATATAGTTGTCCACGTTCCAAAATTTTGAAGGCCATTTTACTCTATAATATTATGTAATAAAATAACATGACTTATATAATGAAGGCCATTTTACTTTATAATATTATGTAATTATGCCGAGACGTTTCACTTCACCCAATCATAAAGCTTTCATATCGCCCCACCTAGGGAAAGGAGATGAACAATGATGTAGCAAGAATAGACAGACTCACTCTTCCGCAAATGTGCCCCTGCAAACCAGCGAGAAAATGGGGAAGGATAGGGCCCTTCTAGTTCTGGTAGCCTTCTGTTGTTAGCAGCCTTGGGTGATACACTCAAATGCTTTCTGTTAGCAGCCTTGGCTGATACACTCAGAGACTTTCGCATTCAGCCTTGCAAAGTTGGTCTCTGGACTCGATCCAGCGACCCTTTTTGGTTTCTTCAGATAAGGCGTCGTAATTCATTTATTGGGGATAAGGTGCAAGTTTGCCTGATGAGTTGAGTCGAGTCACCTGAGGAAACGATGTTGAGAGACCAACTGCAACATTATTCGATTGTTGAGAAATGATAGGAGTGGGGTTCTGCTGCGATTCCATGTTGATCTTGTTATTCGATGGATAGGAGTGGAATTCTGATGCAACTCCATGTTGTTCCATCTCCTTATTGTTTATTTGTTTGTTGTGCAATTTCCTTATTGTTTATATTGTTGGTTTTATTGTTACGAAATCTCCTAATTGTTTGTTTTTTTTTTTAGCAATCCCATTATTGTTTATATTGTTGGTTTGTTTGTTGTGCAATCTCCTTATTTTTTGTTCGCTGCGTGAGAGGGTGTGAATTTTAGTGTTCCAATCTCTATTTTGTAAACAACATATAGTTCCAATCTCTATTCTGTAAATGACATATAAGCAGGAGCCCCATACCGTGGATGGATTGATTGTCGTTTCCAACTAACCACAATTTAAAGTTAAAAATTAGGAGGTTGTCGGTTCAAAATTACTTCATCCACTTGCTCTCGCTCAACTTTACTTTTTGCTCCATCGCACTCTACTTGGTCTGCTCTCACCTAAGACTCAAGAGCAATGCAATTTATTTATTTCTCAAGAGTTTTTACAGTAACCTGAAAATTTGGTCAGCTCTCACCTGAGAGAAATGCAATTTATTTATTTCTCAAGCGTTTTTACAGTAACCTGAAAATATTCACAGCAAGGCAAACGTTTCTTGTTTGGTTGTTTTCTCCTAGTTAACTATTGGATACTCATATGATGTGTTTGTTGTATTTAGTGGACGCGCGATGTGTTTGTGCTCCTTTTCCTTTTGAAGGAAAATTGGTATATCTCCTATTTGAAATAGAAGTTTGTATATATGAATTTCATATTTAGCATCTGAATATAGACTGTACATTTACTGTTTTTAAATAGAAATTTGAACATACATTGCAATGCGCCCCAGCTCTCAGAAAATGTTTGTGTTCATATTCAAACCTAACTCAAAAAGGGCTTTAATGTTGCTCAACAGTGGGAAGATTGAACTCTACATGTGTGTTGAAATTTTCTTTTAGTTCTCTTGATTCTTTCTAAGAAGACTGGGGAAAGGATCAAATTTTGGAGATTTACTTGACTATTGATGTAGTCAGCTATCTTGGAATTCCCTAAAATTTGAATATGTAGACCCCTTTTCCTGTTGCCAGCCTTATCTACAGGCACAAGAGAGAATTCAGTTTTGCCCAGTTATTTGTACCCTCTCTCAATCCGTCTTTGAAACGATTTCTTTTTAGTGCCCTTCGAATATAAAACTCCTCCTGCATCAACTTTTGTGCCTCTCCTTGACAGGGTCCATCAAAATATCACTATGCATTGGATTTGTCTACATTTGGGCTTACAAGCAATTATGGTTGGAAGATTTTCCTTTCCTGGTTTCCAAAACCCTTTATACGCAAATCTAATTTAGTGGACAACTTGAAGGAGAGGACCTTTCGAAATACCTTATCTTATCATTTATTACTAGTGTTTCTAGGATTTCAACCATTTGTGATCCAGGTGGGTTAAACAGGTATAAGTACAAGTGGCTTAAGTAGACAGGCTCAAAAATCAAAGTGTTCGAAAGTTTCTCAAACTAGGTTTATATTGTAGATCTCGTCATTCTGATTCCAATGGTGCCAACATCACTCAATTCCGAGTCTGTATGAAGAAGTTAGGAGCAGTCAAACTTCGAGGGTTGACTTGGTGATGTGGCTGCTTAAGGAGGCAACAATTTCGCTAGAACCTAACCACTAGATTCCGAGCGAATATGTGGGACCATTAATTGCACTCCTTCAGTCAAAAATCTGAAGGTTCGAAAACAACCACTTTGTTCTATTAACAAGAAAAAAAAAAAATATATATATATATATATATATATATATATATATATATATATATATATTAAGGGTGGCAAGCCACCAACCCCGCGACCCCATCCAAATCCAAAAAATTTATTTAAAACATATGTTAAATTTGGGGGGCGGGCAACCAACCCTGCCACCCCCGTGATCCCCACTTAAACGACCGCAATGTCTATTGTATATTGGGCGGGGTTGTAACCACACAACCCTACCCCTATGGTACTCCAACCACATCATTGAAGCCGAGAGCGAAGAACGTGGGGCCGGACGCCCGATGCGAGCCCGCCCCCCCCCCCTAAAAATAAATGTGGTTGTTAAAACATGCATACAGATTTCTAGAATTGGATAATGCGGATTTTTTTAAAACAACTTCTGATTATTTAAGGAGGGGTCAGGGTTTGACCACCCAACCTCCTCACACACAATTCTGATCCTAAACCAACTCTCCAACTGGTCACTTTGTTAATTCCGCCCAGTAGTTCATTACATAAACCTTCACTCATTTGGGCGCCCAAGGAGAGACAGGAGCGGGCACGAAAAACGAGGCAGTTGAACCTTGAGCAGTGTGCATGAGGGGGCGAAACCATGATCTGAGCCCAGTTAGCTTTACGCTTGATCACCCTTACGTAAATCGGTATACAGCAAAATACCAATTCTTCCTAACCCATATTCTATTCCTGGGCGCATACTAAATCTCTGCTGCGGCATATCCCATGGGGTAAGGAAAGATAGCATACGAGGGAGGAGGAAAAGGACAAGGAGGGAGAGATATATTCGAATGTAACCTATTGGCCCTGTGTAGTAGGTTCTGAGACCCGTTCCAGAATGATATACGCCTCTGTAGAAAGATAGGACTAGACTCTGGTGAAAAATCCCAAAGTCAGGTTAGGGTCCAAGGTAAGGTTAGGAAGTATGGTCCATTCATTTCATGTCATGTGGCGGGCCTGCCTTAACTATAATGAACGAAAAGGTTCTCACTTCACTAAGGTTATCCACTTTCCCCTATTCCAGAGTATTTCCATCCAGTAGAAGGGAACAGGCCGGAAGGCTGGTAGGGCGCTAGGGGCTGAAGAATATGGGGCCGATATAAGAGGTTAGGGCCAAGATGCCACTCACTGGTCGGTAGAAGGGGCTGAGTAGGGCCGGTAGAAGGAGCTGAGAGGGTGTTTTCACAAGCTCTGGTATCTTATATAATACATTCATTCCCTGACCCAGTTCGAGCCGACTGACTGCGGAAGGAAGAAAGGGGGATCGAGAGAGCAGCTCTCAATAAGTACTTGGCAGGAGATGCGCTAGAAAGAAGGGTTATCCCCACCATGAAAGAAGTCATAACTCCATAGATCACTTGGCAATGAAGTGTTTCTATCACATAGGTAATTGGCAAGAAGTGTTTATTTAACGTATTACTTGACTATCCCATTTCGGTAACTAGGGATAGCATAAGGAGAAAACATAACTCCATATTCCGCCACTACACTACTTTAGCCCATCAATCAAAGTCGTTAGGCGAATACGAAAAGTAGCAGGCATGGCAAGGCCCTGTAACGTTATAGGCGGACCTATTTGATACAGTGCAAGGCCATTCTGGTAAGGTCCTTCAAGGTCTTACCTGAGCTCTGCGAAGGTAAGGTTCTCCAAACCCTATCATTTGAACCCGGTAAGTAAGTCGAGTAAGGCCGCCATCGTGCCCCCGGCAGGGCTCGACCAACGGGAGAGGTACGTTAAGTGACTTGCCTGACAATAGGCCCTAAGGGTGAGGGTGAGCTTGCCGAACTCTCGACAACGGAGAGGTAACGTGTGAGGGTGAGCTTGCCGAACTCTCGACAACGGCCGCCATCAGACGAACAACTCTCTTTTGGGGCTTGTGATGAAGGCTGAAGATGAAAGGTTCAAGGCATCTGGCTTCTGGCTTCTGTTGGACTTGGCATGGCTTCCAGACATGCGAAGCTGAAAGGGCACGTGGCCCTCCAACTTCATTGGCCCAAGGACCACACATTCGGGACTCAAGTTAGAAGCCCAACAAAGAAGGCTGCTTCCGCATATATTTTAAGGGTCATATTTTCACTTTGTCATATTGGGGAAATTTTTATATAGATTTTGCACTGCTCGACGCCACAAATCCAATGGTGCTGCCCATTTCATCATCAGAGGTCTTCACAATTTTCAATTTTCTGCATTGAGCAGTACACAAGATGAGTATTTT